>BQNB010062868.1:0-25521 GCA_026074375.1 Tanacetum coccineum
TATTCCAACTAATGTTTGATGAATACATGGAACCTCCTCGTGTTGAAAGACCAGTCTCCCCTGCTCTAGCAGTTTCATTACCAGTCAATTCAGCCGGTACACCTTCATCTACTACCATTGATCAAGATGCACCTTCTCTAAGTCATTCACCATCATCTTCGGCATTACAATCTCTAAGTTTACATCAAGGCATTGCAGCTGATTCTACTCTCATGGAAGTTTGCTCCTGTTGACAATCATCCCTTCATAAACGTATTTTCTCCAGAACCTAGTTAGGAAGCATCATCATTCGGGGATCTTAGTTCAGCAGAATCTCATTATGTCTCTCAAACACTTCATCATCTCGGGAAATAGAGCAAGGATCACCCGCTGGATAATATTATTGGCAATCCTTCTCGGCCGGTATCCACCTAAAAACATCTGGCAACCGATGCCTTATGGTGCTTGTATAACTCTGTACTGTTAAAAGTCGAACCAAAGAACTTCAAATCTGCAATTACTGAAGATTGTTGGTTTCAAGCCATGCAAGATGAGATTCACGAATTTGATCGACTTCAAGTATGAGAATTAGTACCTTAACCAGACTGTGTCATGATTATTGCTCTCAAGTGGATTTACAAAGTTAAACTTGATGAGTACGGTGATGTTCTAAAGAACAAGGCTAGGTTAGTGGCAAGGGATATCGACAAGAGGAGGGCATTGATTTCGAGGAATCATTTGCACCAGTTGCATGTATCGAGGCTATTCGTATCTTCATCGCCAATTTCGCCACTAAAAACATGACCATCTATCAAATGGATGTAAAGACAACATTTCTGAATGGCGAATTGAAGGAAGAAGGCTATGTTAGTCAACCAGAGGGTCTCGTTGATCCTGACCATCCGACACATGTTTATCGTCTAAAGAAAGCTTTGTACGGTTTAAAGCAAGCCCCTCAAGCATGGTATGAAACATTGTTACGATTTATTCTGGACAACAAATTTTCCAAGGGTGCAGTTGATCCGACACTATTCACTCGAAAAACAAGTTGTTAGGACACACGAAGAAGTACGTCAGGAAGTGCTCAGTTCTTTGGAGATAAATTAGTCAGCTGGTCATCAAAGAAACAGAAGAGCACTGTGATCTTAACTACAGAGGCAGAATACATTGCCATATCTGGATGCTGTGCTCAGATACTTTGGATGAGATCACAGCTCATAGACTACGGCTTTACCTTCAATAAAATTCCCTTGTATTGTGACAATCGCAGCGCCATTGCTCTATGCTGCAATAATGTCCAGCACTCCCTGTCCAAGCATATTGACATACGACACAATTTCATTAGAGAGCAGTTTAAGAAAGGCGTGGTTGAATTGTACTTCGTGTCGAAAGATTATCAGCTCGCAAACATATTCACAAAAGCATTACCAAGAGAGCGGTTCAAATTTCTACTCCCGCGTGGAGTATCGCAACACATTGTGTGCCTTGGTATCAGCGCCTTCGCCCTACCAACCAAAAGCACCTCCCTTGAAGCACATTAAACGAGTCGTTTCGGTATCTATAGCCCCCCAGGAGGAACCATTTATTGGGCCCCCCCCCCGGTCTTTGGTCCCATTCGAAACGACCACCACAACCCCCCGCCCTCCCTATGGCCAAACTAACGGCCCTAATTGCAGACAGCCCCCCATGCGGTCCCTGCAGGGTTGTCATGTCAAACAAAGATGTACTCAGGAACACGTGCTCAGTTCCCCCCCCCCACCAACGCTTCCTTGGAGGGGGGGAAAAAATTAGTCAACTGCGTTATCCATAGAAACAGTATGCAAAAGAGACTCCCTTCGATCTCTACCAGAGGCTGAATACATGGCCATGTCTGGATGTTTGTTAGTTTATGTGCTTAGATCCGTTGGATGTGATCATACTTACAGGACTATGACTTTGTCTTAATAAGTATTCCCCTGTAATTGTGACATCGCAGGGCCATTGCTTTTGCTGCAAATAATGTCCCCGCACTCCGGTCAAAGCACATTGAACACGACACATTTTATATGAGAGAAACACGTCTTGATGAAAGTGTTGTTGTGAATTGTACTTCGTGACACGAATTATTAGGCTCGCGGATTATTGGATATATATCACGAAGCATTACCAAGAGAGCGCGTATCGAATTTATCCTCCGCGTCTTGGTATGAAGAGTATGTCTCCAGAAACTCTCTTAAAGAGAAGGTGAATAGAGAGTAAAGGATGGTCCTCTTATATCCTATGTAAATATGTATATAGCTAAAATCTAAAAAGAAAATACAAATTATTAGAAACCACCAAAAAAACCAATAAAAAAAATAAAAAAAAATAGAAAATACCAAAAATAGTTTTTCAAGACATGTCTTCCATTTATCGATAACATTTACGGACCTAGAAATGTTATTCAATAATGACACGGGTCTTTAAATGAAGCTCGAACAGAAGTTTAAACTTTTCAAAACATGTCTTTATGGCTTGCAGTTATTTCAGACTGCAACTCGTTTTTCAAATTGAGGAAAGCATGTCGCCAAAAAGACGGCTGTTCCTGACAACGGGTGATTAAGTTCTCCCAGGCATGGATTACTTCATATACATGCACCCTCGATCTAGTGTACGTTTTAGTGCATTATTTCTTGATACAGAAGAGAATTCTTCATTCTTTTTATCCAAATGATTTTCCGTCTATGATTCTTCAGAAAATTATTTATATCTCACTCAGTGGAAAAGTGTTGCATGAAAATCAATCAGACTTGGATTTCTCAAAATTTGACTCTTAATCAATGACTATAGCTCTTTAAATAGAAAACAGGTCATTGATTGAGGGGGAGAGTGTTTTTCAAATTTATGACACTTAACGGGCATTTTAACTCATCAAATAATTAATTGATTGGAAATAGTTTGCGTATTGAATGGGGTTTCAAACCAGGGGAGAGAATGTGATTTTAATATGAAATCTGATAAAAATATGCTCTATTAAGACTCAAGCAGGTACTCCTCCCTCCATGTGCTAAACAATTTCAATTACCGATGCATGTGTTGAGGGGGAGCATTTCTAAATATAATCAAAACAATCAAGGTACAATGGCTTTTGTTTTTATATCACAAGTAACCTTGGTTGATTTGTCAAGTATGCGTTTATGGCTGTGTGAATATCCAAAAGGACCACCTTGTAATTACTTTTATTGGGATTTTAATGATGGTTAGGTTAGGTACTAGTTACCATGATCACGATAGAAGCGGGGGATCTACATAGGGACATTTCCAGTAGTTAGTGTAAAAGGTCCTAGGTAATGATTTCAAAGGAGTATTGTGAGAATAAGGGATAGTGTGGGACCGAGATAAACTAGTACTGGAACTTACCTAACAAGGTATTAGTTTTGATGTCTCGGTAAGCATGAAGGGGTGAAGAATGAAAAAGTAAATGTTAAGATAAGGGTGAAAAGAAAAGCAGCCCTCCTTAAACGTTAGGCAGAAACTGGGTCCACTACATATGCTGTCAAAATCACATGGTTGATTGCTGACATTAAAGACAAGTATCATGGACCCAGTGATACGCTGTACAACCCTCCCTAGCCACTCAAGATCCCTCAATGGATTCTTGTTTCATTTCTCATGGAGATTAATACATTTTTATCATCTCTCTCACTCCGAGTTATAGATATGAAGGGTGGTAGTCCGCTCCAGCCACCGACTATTAAAACCAAAAATGCACCATAGAGTCTAGAGCCATGAGATCATCCATAAATCTCATTAGGACAGTAATAAAAATATTGCCTTGCTCATAACCACACTGTGATTCCACAGTAAGATTTTAGAGTCCTAGCATTTATCCTTCATAGGTTTGCCAAAAAACATCTACAGGATACGAAGTACTCACAATGAAAGATGAAACCTTCTAGAGCCAACATCAAACAAGCTCTTGGTACGTAACATGTGAGATCCACTATGGATCAAACCTGTGACAAATGGAAAGCAACAATGGTGCGATTCTTTATGAATCAAACTTGTTCCAGGCAGTGAATTGACGAATAGTTTTTGAAAAAACTTTCGATGTGCTCAACAATTGTTTTTTGAGCACATTGACTGTGTATATCTTTCAAAATAATTTTGTTTCTGATGAAATGTGATTTTCTGATATAAAACCGTCAATGTGTCATAAAAACTCTTTTCTAAGTGACACACGATTGACTTCCAAATCAATTTTTCATTTAATAGTGGGTTTCATCAATCACTGGTTCACTCACTCCGAGCTTTGTCACTTTGAGACAACCCGGTTTGAGAAACGGCTAGCCACAGCTGCGAAACCCTGTTCAAGGAGATTTTAATAATCTTACTTCGATCACAGACCAGTATTTATTTATAATATTAACGGGGAAACCATGGTTCTTGGAACTTACTTCGATGAAGTGAAACAAAGACACTTTCGTTTGGTTTATCACTAACGGTTAGCAGCTGATGGCCAGGGACTAGTCAATTCGCATGTCTCTACATTAATTATCCTAATCAAAGACATCATTATAACTGAAAAGACCACAACACAGCTTCCGCAACTCTGATGTGTAGCTATCATGATCCATAAAAAGTGTGGCATGCCGGTCGAAGGTCATACATCACATGGAGGCATACTTTACCAAGGCTGATTAGAGATTTTATTATGGCTAATGATCTCAAAGAATGCTCAAAGATCACACAAGTCAAAGGAACTATACTCAAAGACTACTACAATATGTATAAAGAAATCAATGCATGAAGAATCAAAGACTATGAGCTGAACACAAGAAATAGATAGCTGAGCTTAATTTTGTATTTTCTGAGGTGACCTCCCTTAGGGGGGGATTGTTAGATATTAGAAAAAGACTCGGTCACCCCGTGTATTTTTCCATTTATTGTTGCTCGTATTTAAGTATTTAATGTATAACATTCGGTAATGGGCCGGGTATTAAACCCAACGTGTAAGCCCTCTACTAAGGCCTAGGTCGATTTTGTTGTTACTATAAAAGCCTCTTCCATGCCATGGAAGAGGTGGGTTAGTCATTTCATTTATACAAGTTCATTTTCTCACTCTAGAAAGCTCTTCCTCACTTTCTCTCTCAAGAACTTGGCTAATCCTCTAGTCATTCGATTGTGTTATGATTTCCAATATCCTATAATGATTTTGAAGAAATTTGGTTTTACTGATGTCAAAACATCAAGCACACGTATAGAAACTGATATGTGAGAAATCACATATCTTTATTATATCCAAAATAGCCCTTAAATGATCAAAATGTGGAAAAATATACTTGTATTTGTGTATTTTGTTATTTGTGAATGTGTAGGTACGGATAATGCAAAAATCACCAGAAAATGGTCAAAACCGAGCAAACACGGACACAGAAACAGAAGAGCACACAAGAAATGGAAGTTTTTCTAGCAATGGTCTTCACAAAATCAACCCTTGGTCAACTCTTGGTCAACCACAAAAGACAAAACTCTCAAAATTCCATAAAAATCCTTATTGTTAAATCATTTTCAATCAAAGTCCAAAATTCCCTAACACCATTATCCTTTTTATAAATTAGAGATAACGGCCATTAAGTGTTTTAACCCTTTACCCTTAAAACGAATCTAGCCCAACCCTTATAAACTTTAACCAGCCCATTCCTTTTATCCCAGGCCCAAGTCAAAACCTGTTATAACCCGGGTCAAACCATCCAGTCAAACACCCACCCCTTAACAAACTTTCCCGCCAAAAAGCGAGAAAGAATTTTCGCCCAAATTATTAAGCCCGCTCCCCTAACCAGTGTTTAATCAAGGTTCTAACAGCCTTGGTTGGCTAACCTAAGCCGTTATACATCAAACCCATCACACCCCGATCCTATTTGACCATGTGGCACTCTCTGATTCGACAATTAGTGATCCGTGTGCTCTTAAACTTGATCCAACAGAGAAAATTGAGGATTGAGGGCCAAGTATGGTCCAAGGGATGAGACTAGAAAGAGAGAAAGCACACCCAAGTTCTGAATTTTAGCTTTTCTTGCTTAATGTTTGCTTATTATGCTTATCTTTGCTTAGTGTAGCTTATTAATGTTCTTATTATAGTTGATTTATGCTTATTTTGTTTTACTTGTAGTCTTAAATCTTAGATTTCATATTCTGCCTTAAAATCAGTTTAAAAAACCAAAAATACTAGTTTAGCATAGTTAGTAGCTTATAGATTCTAGCTTATTTGCTTATTGATATTTGTTGATTAGGGTTGTTTTAAGCTTATCATAATCTGGTAATTGAAATTTTCTCTCTAAATCTAAATTCTATAAGCTAAGAATGCCTGTTAAGAATTTAAGGGGGTGTTTGGGACAGACAGTACTAACTAAGGTTAGTACTGTTTGAGCCTATTTGTTCTTTTAAATTAAATTTAACTTGCAAATTTAAGTTTATAGGATTAGATTTTGAAAGCTTAATTCTGTTTAAACTAGTTTTCATAGGAGTTAAATTGCTAGGCTTTAATTTGTGATCAAGTATTTTAGTATAAGTACGCTTGTAGCTCAAATCTGTTAGAGGCCTTGAAGTTGTTGTTCTTGTTCTCATTTAAGTGTTTAAATGCATTTGAGCAATGTTCTTTAAGTGTGCATTCAGTAGTTTTGTGCATTTGATGTCAACTGCATCAGGTAGGGTAAATAGCTAAAAGGTCATTTTCATCATCAAAAAAATCAGAGGGTAGATTTAGATTATAGGACTTAATTTTCAGAGCATAAGTAGATTTTAGGACATATTTAATGAGTTTGCACTTAGTTTTTAAAAAAAATAAGTTCATTTGATTATCTGTTTTAAGCTGTCAATTAAGCCATTTTTTCTTTTTAAACCAAAAAAAAATTACTCAGCATGTTCTGAGTTTTTAAGTCATTTTCAGTCAGCTTTTTCATTAAGCAATTTGATTTTAAAATAAAATTCAAAAGTAGTTTTTAGAAGTTTGTTAGTTGTAGTTTAAGTTTGTATAAGCTAATAGTCCATAAGGATCTATTAGCTTATTGAAAAATAAGCTCAAAGGTCTTTCCAGGGACTGTTTGATTTTCAGTTAGTGCTTAAGAGCTTATCTGTAAATTCAGCTTAAGTCCTTTTCTTTTTTAGCTTATATCTATTCACATTTGCTTATTAGGTTAGACTTAGGTTCATAGTAGCTTATTATTTAGCTTATTTAGCTTTTTGAGTACTTAAGTTTTGAAAAAGTAAGAAAAATATAAGTTTAGTGTCCTGTCAAGTTAATAAGCTATTTTCTGGCTTATTTCTGTGTTTGAAAAAAAGTTGCTTTTACAAAAGTTATTAGTTTATAGCTTATCTTCATTTTTGTTTTTTTATTAGCTTGAAATTAAGCCAAAAGTTGCTATTCTGCCTTGTAGGTTTCCATTTATGCATAAGTGCTTATTAAGTTTTACAGCTTATGACTTATTTCTTTTACTTATTTCTAACTTAGTTTAGCTTATTAGTTTAGTTATTAAGTAGCTTATAGCTTATTTGTTCTGTTTTAGCTTATCTTAGAATTTGTAGCTTATAAAGTTTTCTAAAAAAATAAAAAATAAAGCTAAGTAGTTATGTCATGTTTTAAGCTGTTTTACAGATTATTAAGTGCTTTTCATAAAAAGTTTCTTTTATTAAAAGTGTTTGTTTTCATGTTTTCTACAACTTTGTTTTTATAAGTTTTCAAAAAAAAGGGAAGGTGGAAATCGGGGGTGAGCAAGGCTCGAACCCCCGACCTCAACACCCTCAACCTTTATAACAACACAACCACACACCTCACTACCATCGTGCCCTGGGGTCTTTTTCGTTATAACTATACAAAGTTTAATATTTGTATACGTTTTCTCCTTTTTAGCTCAATAAGCTGTATAAGCTTATTACACAGCTTATTTGATAAGCTGTGTAACCAAGCTTATTTTTCTTAGATTCCTTTTAGTTTAAGCTATTTTTTGTATTTTTTTAGAATTTTTATAATTAGTTTAGTATTTTTAAACATTTATTTTTATTAAAAACTTTAAAAAATCATAAAAAAATAAAAAATTAATCAAAAAAAAATATTATTCTTTTTTTAGAATATTTTCTTTTATCATATAGTTTCTAAGGAAAATTATGTTTTTCTTCCGTAATGTTTAATTTGCTATTAAGATTTTTAAAGACGGGATTCTTCCCGTTACATTTTCGTGTTTTAAGCTCATTCCAACTTCGATTTTCGTCTCCTAGTTATTATTTAACTTACTTTTTAGTCAATTTGAGTCTATTGAAAGATGATAAATTCATTTTAGGTTTAAGTTTAGAAATCTTATTTGGGTTTTTAATTACCATTTTTGGGTTCCGTTTTGCGTTTTTTAGGATAGAGTTTAATTTCCCGTTGTTAAAGTTAAGTTTAATTGTTCTTTAATTTGCTCACTTTTAGGATTTTAGAAAACAAACCATCTTTGAACCAATTCAAATCATTGTCCAAACAACAATCGTGGTCTTAATTTCATAAATCTTCGAGGAATACGACCCGGTAATCACTTTAATATACGTAGTATTACTATATATATTAGTGAGAATTTTCCTTACGTCCTTTGTCCTTAAGGGTAGTTTGGTAAATTTTCTTTCTATTTTATATTTTATTAATACGTGTATTGATTTACAAGCAATCAATTTTTGGCGCCGCTGTCGGGGACTTGAGATTACGATTCTTTCGTTTGAAGTTTGTTGATCGTGATTTGGAGAACCTTTCGTCTTCGAAAGTTACGCTTTTAAGAAAATCAAAAATACAAAAAAAAATAAAAAAAAGTAAAAAAAATTAATATTTTTCTTGTCTTTTTAGTATAAGTAAAAGATTAAAAACAAAAAGACAAAAATATTTGCTTTTCTAAATTTTTCATTTTTTCTCGTTAATTTCGTGCATTATTAATAAGTTTCAAAGTTGGGTAAAAGACACTAACAAATACTACCTTCAATTGATGGTATTATCCATAATAGTTCCCATCTCGAATTGAAAGATTTAAAACTTACCATTTGTGTCACTTACGAAAGTTGTCACCTTAAAAAGTAAAATTTTTAAGAGCTACCGTGAAAGTAAGTTTGATTAATTTGGTTCAAGATTGTCTTTCTCGTTGTCCGTTTTAAAAATTAGATTATGAAATAACTTTTGAAAAACCTAAAATAATTTTTTTTGTGCATGCGCACTAGAGTTCCAATTATCCCTAATAAATTACTATCGTCACAATTCCAAAGAAGTCGGATGTAAAACAAGTTTCTAACATAGTCGAAACCGAGATTTAGAATATTGTTGCACCAATGAGCTGAAAGTACCATGGAAGAGCTACTACGTGCCCCTAGGAAGGGTCGGAGAAGATAATTGTTTTACCGGAATTGATGCGATCACTTTGAGATCAAGTATCGAATTTGATTCATATGGTTCAAGCGAATCCATTTTTACGTTCGTGAGAGTGAGTATCCTCATGATCTTATCATAGTTTCAAATGGATTATCTCGACTTTCGATTTAGGAATGTGCCTACGAATGATTAAGCTTATGATGTTTCCATATGTCGCTGAGGGAGAGCTGCTAAACTTGGTACGAGACAAGAACACCAAACTCAATCTGACCTTGGGCGGATCTCGTTACCAAATTCGCTTAAACCAATTTTTCCTCTTCGCAGCACTACTCCTTAAGAATGATTTTCTCGATTTACACAAAATTTGAGGTACTTCTTAGTGAAGATTGGGAACGATTTAAGGAGTTGCTTAGAGGCATGTCCCCATCACGGATTTACTGAGTTAACTCAGTTGATAACTTTTATAACGGGTTTAAAAGAAGAATGAACAAGATCCTTTAAATGCCGCGGCGGATGGTAATCTTTTGAGTAGACGAAATAGTTAGAGGAAGCTTTAAAACATAATTGAGATACAAATCAAAAGTTCGTTATTCACGAAATAGATCAATGCTTCTAGGATGAATTGAACTTCTTAGTAAAACTGATGAGAGAATTGATAGCTTGCGGATCAACTTTCGACCTTAGTCGAGATTGTTTCTAAGAAAGTTGTCACTCCCGCTCCGGTTAAAGCGGTTGAGGAAACTTGCGTTACTTGTGGTGGTGCCCATTCTTGGTATAATTGTCCGACTACCGATAACAATCAAGCTAGTGTTTGTGCGACCACGGGTACTTACAATCAAGTTAACCCTCCGAACCGTGTTAGTAATCAAATGGCACCACCAGGTTTTGCTCCGGTGCAAAACAATGGTCAAAATAGGTTTAATCAGAATCAAGTTCAAGGGAATAATTTTAATCGGGGAAATAATTTTCATGGAAATCAAGGTTTTCAAGCTCAAAATAATCATGCTCCAAATTTTCAAAACCAAGGATTTCAAAACCAACCATTTCAAGTGCCTAATAATCAAGTTCAACAAGAGATTTCAAATGATTTTTCAAGTTACAAGAGGAATAACGATCAAATGTTGAGGAACATGCAAAATCAAATCAACTCGTTGAAAGGAGACCTTAAGAATGAAATTCAAAACACGATAAAATCTCAACAAGCCGTCATGATGAATCAACAAACTACCTTTCAAAATAATTTGCAAAACATGATTTGTGGATTGTTTCAAAACTAAGCCTCAACTTCGGGTACTCTTCCGAGTAATACCATTCCAAACCCGAAGGGTGAGATGAAAGCGATCACTACTCGAAGTGGTGTTGCTTACGAGGGACCCTCGAATCCTACTAATCCTTCTCCTAAAAAGGTAGTGGAACGAGAAACCGAGGAGACAAAGGATAAAGAGCAAACAAATTTCCAAGGAAGTACCGCTCAAATCCCACCTCCGGTTATCCCTATTTCTATTATTGAATCCGATGTTCCAAAGAGTTTGCCTAAAACCACTCCCATTCCGGAACCCGATGTTCCAAAGAGTTTACCTAAGCCAAATATTCCATATCCTTCACGTCGTGATGATCAAAAGTCCCATGACAAAGCTTCGAATCAAATGGAGAAGATCTTCCAAATCTTTCAAGATTTGCGCTTCGACATTAGTTTCGCGGATGCTTTACTTTTGATGCCAAGATTTGCTCCTACGATTAAGAGTTTGCTCATGAATAAGGAAAAGTTGCTAAGAGGTAAGCTAAGATTTACCGTTGAACGAGAATTGAACTCAGCGATGCAACTCAAAAAAGTTTCGAAAAGCTTAGAGATTCCGATAAGTTTTCTTATTCCATGTAATTTTCATAGGGAATGGATGTATGCCAGGCCATTGGACACGATCTTGATTTTTTTGGTTTGCTAGCGGAGCCATAAATCTTATGCCTCTTTTCTACGCGTTGGAAAAAGCTTTCCCTGCCGGAACTTACACCAACTCGGATGACTTTAGAGTTAGCAGACCGATCAATTACTTATCCTAAAGGACTCGCCGAAGACGTTTTTGTCAAAGTTGGGAAATTTCATTTTCCTACCGACTTTGTTGTTGTCGATTTCGAAGCCGATCCATACGAGTACTCTCAACTTGGGGGCTCCTTTTGAGACGTCGTTGATTCTAATTGATGTTTATGGAGAAGAAATAACCCTTAGGGTTGATAACGAAGCCGTCACTTTTAATCTAGATCAAACCACGAGATATTCCTCTACAAATGACAAGTCGGTAAACCGAATTGACATCATTGATGCAGTTTGTGAGGAGTATGCTCTGGAATTTCTAGGATTTTCTAATTCTTCGGGTGGCAATCCTACCCCGACGTCTGAGCCGTTTACTTCCGAATTCATTTTGGAAGAAATCGAAGCTTATCTTAACGATTATTCGATTTCACCGGAAATTGATTATGCCGATTGCGATTCGGAGGAAGATATTTGCATGATCAAAACATTGTTAAATAACGACTCGTTTCAACTTCCTCCGATGGACCATAAACAAAGTGAAATGACCGAGGCAAAATCATCAATTAAAGAGCCTCCGAAATTAGAGTTAAAAGATTTACCGTCTCACTTAGAATATGCTTTCTTGGAAGAAAATGACAAGTTACCAGTAATTATTGCAAAAGATTTAAAAAATGATGAAAAATATGCTCTCTTAAAAGTGCTCAAATCTCATAAACGGGCATTGCTTGGAAAATCACCGACATCAAGGGTATCGACCCTCATTTTTGTACACACAAAATCTTGATGGAGGATGGTTATAAACCTACAGTTCAAAGTCAAAGACGGGTTAACCCAAAAATTCATGAGGTAATCAAAAAGGAGGTCTTAAAACTTCTTGATGCCGGTATGATTTACCCGATCTCTGACAGCCCATGGGTTAGTCCAGTGCATTGTGTTCCCAAGAAAGGTGGAATAACCGTTGTTGCTAATGAAGAGAATGAATTAATTCCGACACGTTTAGTTACCGGGTGGAGAGTTTGCATAGACTATAGGAAATTAAATGACGCAACTCGAAAAGATCATTTTCCATTGCCGTTTATGGATCAAATGATAGAAAGATTAGCCGGAAATGAGTTTTATTGTTTTTTAGATGGATTTTCAGGGTATTTCCAAATACCAATAGATCCCCAAGACCAGGAGAAAACTACTTTCACATGCCCGTATGGAACTTTCGCGTACCGTCGCATGCCATTTGGCTTGTGTAATGCTCCCGGTACTTTTCAACGGTGTATGATGGCCATATTCCATGATATGATCGAAAAGACTATGGAAGTGTTTATGGATGATTTCTCGGTTTTTGGGGATAGTTTTGATTCGTGCCTCTCCAATTTAGAAAAGATGCTAAAACGGTGTGAAGACACGAATTTAGTTCTTAATTGGGAGAAGTGCCACTTTATGTGTAGAGAAGGAATTGTGTTAGGGCATAAAATTTCAAAGTCGGGAATTGAGGTCGATCGTGCTAAAGTCGATGTTATCGCTAAGCTCCCTCACCCGACTACCGTAAAAGGTGTTAGGAGTTTCCTAGGTCATGCAGGTTTTTACCGACGTTTTATCCAAGACTTTTCCAAAATAGCTAGACCAATGACTCACCTTCTTGAGAAGGAAACACCGTTTGTGTTTTCTAAGGATTGTATTGATGCTTTTCAGACTCTTAAAAAGAAGCTTACCGAAGCTCCGATCTTAGTTGTCCCAGATTGGAACCTACCTTTCGAACTTATGTGTGATGCAAGTGATTTCGCGATTGGTGCGGTTTTAGGACAACGAAAGATGAAGCACTTTCAGCCTATACATTATGCTAGTAAGACAATGACAGAAGCTCAAATTCATTACACTACCACGGAAAAGGAAATGCTTGCCGTTGTGTATGCTTTTGAAAAGTTTCAGCTTTTTGAAAAGTTTCGGCTATCATCTTGGTCTTATCCAATACCATAGTGTATACGGATCACTCGGCTTTAAAGTACTCTTTATAACAAACAAAGATCCAAGCCAGTGGCGCATTGTGTGTGGTGGGGGTGGTGGTGGGGGGGGGGGGGGGGGGGGGGGGGGGGGGGGAGTTCTCTTCTCCTATAAGATTTGATATCACCATCCGTGATAAAAAAAAAAGAAGTGAGAACCTCGCAGACCATTTATCTAGACTGAAATCTCATAAGATGTGTTAGGAAACAAAGACATAAATGAACATTTGTCCTATAGAAAACTCTTGGATTTTTATCTAGTGAAAGTACCCCATGGTTTTTGCGGACTATGCAAATTCCATCGAGGAATTTTACTTATCAAACGCGGGAATTCAACTCACAAAAAGGAAATTTTTTTCAAGGACATTAAAACATTATTTCTGGGATGATCTATAATCTTTTTCGTACTATGTGCGGATCAAATCAGTTCTGACTGTGTGCATTGGGTAAAAGCTCTTGAGATCCTCAAAGCTTTGCCAATGAAGAACCCACCGGGGCATCATATGCCAATCGCAAACCGCTCGAAAAAGTATTTATTGATGCCGTTTCCTTTGGCCTACAATATATCGTGATGCCCATTCGATGATCAAATCTTGTGATAGTGTCCAAAGACAAGGCAACATTTTCACACGAGAGGAGATCCCTCAAAAACGCTATCCCATTTATGTAAATCTACGATGTAGGGGGTATCGACTTTTATGGACCATTTCCGTCTTCAAGAAGGAATTAAATACATTCTCGTAGCTTGCTGATTATCTTTCAAAAATTGTGGATTGAAGCAAAGGCGCTCTACCACACAAATGATGCTAGAGTTGCAGTGAAGTTTTTTAAAATCTCTATTTTGCCCATTTGGAACACCTAACTATAATAAGCCGATCGGGTGTCCCATTTTGGTAATGATCAGTTGCTAGTAATTTCTAAGTATGGGGTCCACACATCGTATAGCCTACCATTTATCACCCTCAAAACGTTCGGTTTCAATGAAGGTGTTCATCGATGTTTAAAACGTAATCAGAAAGGACGGTTGGGAGAAAACCGTGCCTCATTGTCATGTCAAATTAGGATGAAGCTTTGTGAGCATTTCGTACATAGCTTTTAAGACATCGATTGGTTTAACGCCTTAAACTTGTTATGAAAGTCTTTCCATTTACCAATTGAGTTAGAGCATAAGCAATATTGGGCTTTGAAACATGCTTACTTCGATCTGAAACCAGCGGTGATCACCGGAAAGCTTCAGCTAAACTGAACTTAATGAGCTATCGTGATCAAGCCTTATGAGAATTGCTTTGATTTATACAGTGAGAGGACGAAGAAAGCTCACGACTCAAAGATAAAAACCGCATTTTCAATTTTGGTGCTCGAGTTTTTACTCTCAACTCTCGTCTAAAAGATAAATTCTCTGGGAAAGCTTTTAAAACTCGTTGGTCGGGACCTTTCACCATCACCAAAGTTTTTCCATACGGAACTGTTGAGTTATCTCAACCCGATGGTCCAAACTTTAAGGTGAATGGTCATCGTGTGAAGCATTACTTCGGAGGGGATTTACCACCAAAGGAAGTTCAAGTCTCATACCCCCTAAGACAAATAATTCAGGATCGAGTCAAGCTATGTGACTCCTTACCAAAAACAAAGCCGCTTCTATGGTGGCACCCCTGTTTATATCCATTGTCCTATTTTTTCTTTCTTAGTTTCGAATGTGTTGTGCGGAGGCTTGTACTCTTCCGTTCTTGTGTTTTGGTTGTGTTGTACTTGTGATTGTTTGACAGATTTGACCCAACTTTTCTGAAGACTCACGTGTGCGTGTTTTTGTTGTCCCGGGTCCACTTCGAGCTTCCTAGCTTTTCTTGCCATTAGTTTGGGGAAATCCGATATCCTAAAGATTATTATCGACTAACATTTATCTTATAGCACACTTGATAAACGGCTAAAGATTTTTGTAACTTTCTTCATGTGTGATTTATGCATTCGACCTTATTGAGTTCTAGTAAGGGTTTTTTAAGACTTAGCTAGGAAACATTGAGTGACAATGTTTGACTTTTAGTATGGGGTATATATCTTCGATATGATCCTTGCCTACTTATTGTTTTTGGTTGCTCACGTACCCCGATTCCCTACAAAATAGCAAAATTTTCAGCAAAAAAAAAAATAAATTTTTGGAAGTTTTTATTTGTAGAAAAATATTATAAAAAATAAGATGAATTTATCACAATTTTAACTTCTGTTGGGATAAGATAAGAGTAAATTTTTTGACCCGATCGCGCGTTCTGAGCTCGTAGCTGTTCCGTTAATCTTATTTAGGGCTAACGCGTCTCGCTAATTCGCCGAAGAAAACAAAAATAATAGAGTTAAGGTATGATAGATCAAAACAAAGGATTATTTAGAAATCTTAAGAGCTCATGTATGTAATTAGTTGCTTTTTCACCATAAGCTCTTATCCGATTTAATATAACGTGCGTTTTTGAAATTAAACTTAAATCAACAAATTTTTATTAATAATATAGCAAAAAACTTAGTCTTAGTGGCAAATTTATAGTTGAATTTTTCACAAGGAGTCCTATAAATAAATAAGTAAAAATTAAAAAAAAGAGATATATATAATATATAATATAATATAAGATAAAAATTAAAAACTAAATATAACAAAAAAAGCAGTGGCTTGATAAAGTTTACTACCTCTTGCCGGCTCACAACCGATGTGGTAGTCTTCTAAAGAAAGCTATAGTAAGATATAAAGAATCCGAATTGATAAAAGTCTGCTGCATCCTTGCCCCTGCTCACAACCGATTTTAGCGGCTCTAAAAGGTCGAGGGATACAATACAAAAGGTCTAATAAATTTTGTGTTGTTTTAATTGTAAATTAATACAATTGACTTCTTTTTGTTAAACCAAATCTGCTTTTGCAGCTTTGACTATTCTATTTTATAAGCCTATAAATTATTCGTGAAGCATGAGAGTTGTTGAAAACCTAAGGTCCGTGAGTCCCGATACTAGCCTTTGTGGGGTGTCAAAAGCCTGGTCACTTAGCGCAAGGTGGATGAGCCAAACGAAAGTCGCTACATAGGGATACTTCAAGCCTTTAACTCATTATTTCTAGATGGAAAACGTAAAGCATAGGTATGTTGCAAAAAGTTGAACATATGGTTGAAACATTCAAGATAGCACACACTTAAGATATAATAAATGTCGGAGTAAAAGTTTAACAACTTGAAATATTGAAGTAGTGTTAGCATCCTTACTGATATGAAGCTGTATTTTGTTTTTAAGCTAGAGTTGGGATAAGTGAAAAGTCGGGAACGATAAATTTTTTCCTATTTGGGGCATTCCTCGGATTCCGAAATGCATCTTGTTCTATTATCTCCTAACATTTATCGGAAATAACGAAAGTCAAATAACATCATAAAAAAATGAAAAAAGAGTTTTTGAAAATGGAAATTTGGGGTGTTTTATAACTTATATTTCTTATGCTCTTCACTCCAGAAAAATCCTATGCTACTTTTAAAGGTTTAGTTAGGGAAGTTTCGAGGTATTTGGTTAAAGGCAGTAATATTGCGGGAGGACACGCAATCGTTTAGTTTTGGGGAATTTTTGATATGGTGAAATACATATCCATTTTATATCAAAATTAAACCCAATAAAGAACAAAACATAAGAAAAATGGCAAAGATTAAAGCCTTGTTTTTGTGTTTTGTATGTGCAGGTACGGATAAAGCAAAAACCACAAGAAAACGGTTAAAACCGAGCAAACACGAACACAAGAACGGAAGAGCACACAAAAAGCCGGAAGGAAGCTATCAAAGTCAACCCAAGTCAAACACTAAAGGACAAAATCCTAAAGTTACAATTCAGTCTCTCATAAAATCCAAAAGTTACAAAACTGGTCCCTAATCCCTAAATGTTAACACCCGTTAACATTTATAAAACAAAGGGTAACATTTGTTAAAATCTTAATCCAAAGCCCGGGCCCAATCTAATTCACCCGGCCCAAAACCCTTTTTATAAAATCCCCGGGTCAACAACAAGTCAAACGCACCCTTTTACACCTTCAGTTAAAACGAGCGGGAAAAGTAGTTATCTACTGTTCACCGTCTCTCCCAAGTTACCTCTTAATCAAATCAAAGGGCTTTTACCAATTGAGGGTTATAAAGGAAAATTCAAGGGGCAAAGTACACATGGGCAGAAGTTTACATCACCAAATGCTCTCATTGGTTGATACCCAACAAAGGATGCCACATCGGCATGAAGAAAGCACAAGGGAATGTGGGATTTTGCACTAGAAGTACTCTCATAAGTAACACAAAGGCTACAAACCACGGATTGCCAAGCTGGCAATCCGTGTGAGCTCATAAGTGATCCAACGGTTGAAAGTGAGTACTCAATGATTAGAGGAATCAAGGGCCAATGATTGGAGGAGGATCTAACAAACTTTGGAGCTTAGAAGCTTCAAAAGATGGCTATAAATAGCCTTTCATCCACACACACACGATGTGATCTTTTCTTTTTCTATGTACTTTTAGCTTAAGTAAAATGGAGCCTTAATGTAATTTTCATTTAAATCTTTAGTAATCTCCTTTTAAATATTGTAATCAAGTTATTTGTTAATGAAATTAAGTTTTTATTTTAAAATAATCTGTCCTAAGCTCTTGTTTTTACTCATAAGTTCTTAAACTTTTTCAATTGCTAAGCTATTGTTACATAAGCTCATTCTAGTTCTCACAAGTCTATAAGCTTGTGATTGAGCTTAATTAAGCCTTAATCAACTCAAACTCTAAATTCAGCTTAAAAACCCTTGCTTATTGACTATGGACTTATGAATAACTTGCTATGAAAGGCTTCCAAGACTATACTACTATCTAGAATAAGCCAAAGCTTGTAGATTACTTAGTTGAGCTTATTAATGCATTTGTTTAGCTAAGGCTCAGGTAAGTTTCTATTTAGCTTTTTGTCTTAATTTCTTAGTTTAATAACTGTTTAATTTGCTTATTAATTGCTTATTATTGTTAGTTTTAGCTTATATATGCTTAATATGTTAGTTTAATACTGTTAGTTCTTAGTTTAATAGTCTTGATTTTAGTTTTTACCTATCTCTTATAAACTGTCATCAGAAACAAAAAATAAGTAGATTAGTGTAGTTTATTGATTTCTGGCTTATTAGCTTATAGGTTAATGCTTATTAGTCTTATTATAAGCTAGTTATTATCTGGTATCTAAGTTGTAATAGCTAGATTTCAAATTTATAAGCTAAAATGAAAACTGTCTTAGTTAAAGGGGTGTTTGGATTTAGACAGTTTGACCTCTTAAAGTCAAACTGAATTGTGCAAATTATTTTGGTTAGTTTGATATTCAAATTTGATTAGGTTTTAAGCAAGTTTGTAGGATTAGTTTAAGCTTAATATCACTTAGAGGCTTAACACTTTGTTCCTGCACCAGGGGAATTCTCCCTTTCTTTTGCTTGTTAAAAATTTGATCTGCCAAGACCTCATTGATCCTTAGGAATCTTGTTTTAAGTTGAGTTTAGACGAGCAACTCAAATAAGAGTTGTGTAGTGCAGGATGTCCTTAAAGACTCCTGCATTTAATGTTTGGCTCACTTTTGGGTCAATTGCATTAGCAGAAATAACTGCATGGTACTACTGCTAGTCACCTTTTTCTAGTTGCATTTAATATAGCTATATAGGTTTTAGGTTTTTAGTAATAAGCTTTAGTTTAGATATAGTATAAAAGATAGTTTAAAACTTATTTGCACATTTTTATTCATTCTTAGGATAAATTAAGCTTTTTAAAAGTTCATATAAAAACCTTAAAAACCAAAACATAGTAACTAGAACTAGCTTTAAATTTTGATTTCTACTTTTTAGAATTTGTTTTTATGATTTGGATTAATAGGCTTATAGAGTGGTGTGTTAAGTTTTCATAAGCGCAAATCCGAATAGCTTAGTGTGCAATTTAAGCTTATTTATTTTTAAGCCTCAGTTATTAGTTTCTGAGTTGCTGTCTTAATCATTAAATTTAGCAGGCCATTAGTGTTTTCATAACTTAGCTTATCGAATTTACTTATAATTCACACAGCATAGGCGTTCTAGATAACCTTTTAATCAAATTTGAGCTTAAAATGAAGCTGATAATATAAGTAATTAACTTTTGGAGCTTAAAAGCTCACTTTTTGTTGACAATTAGTAAAAAAGCTTTTGAGAGCATATTTTTTAATTTAAGCTTATAGTTTTTATTTTATTAAAGTAGTTTTGAAAATGTCCTCCTACAACTTTTCTTCCTTTAAGGTTTTTCATAAAAACCAAAAAAAAGAATGGAATTCGGAGTGGAGCAAGACTCACACCCCCTACCTCTACAATCCTCACCTTTTATAACACACACTCATCCACCTCCTTACCGCTGTGCCTTGGGGTCTTTTTCATAAACCCTTTGCACTATTAAACTTTATACTCCTTTCCCTTAAAGCACTTTTAAAGTTGTTAAGCTTATTTGCGCAGCTTATTTAATAAACTGTATCTCGGCTGATTTTTTCTTTTCGAGGATTTAAATAGTTTTAACTATTTTCTGTCATTTTTCTTAGAATTTTAGATTTGTTTAGATTTTTAAACTTTTATTTTCATTAAAAACTTTAAAAAATCATAAAAAATAGAAAAATAATCAAAAAAATATAAATCTTTTTTAGAAAAAAATTTCTTTTATCATAAGATCGAAGAAAATGTAGTTTGACCCCTCGGTAGGTTTATGTTTGAGCATTTTATGTTTCATAGGCCTTGTTGCGAATTCCCTTATTTCTTTTGTGATTTGTTTCAATTTAATCGTTAAGTTCTCAAAGTATGCAAATTCCTTGTGTATTTATTACTCATAGAATTAGGTTAATTAATTTAAATTCTAGGTTAAAGATTTCTAATTAGGGTTTAATTTTGTCATTTCCGTGATTTTCGTCCGCATGTTTGTTTATTTTCCTTGCAATTTAATAGTTTGTTAATTGTTTTTAGTCGTAGAAAATCATTCAAAAAGTTGAAAATCATTCAAATCATTGTCCAAGCTGAATCGAGGGTATCAATTCACATTTCTTTGGGATACGACCCGGTAATCACTTACCGGTTGATATACGTGTTATATTATATATATTTTTATAGAATTTCCTTTTTTACCTTTGTCCTCAAGGGTAAATTGGTAATTTTCTATAGTATTATATATTATATTATTACGTGTGTTAGATTGTTATTCAATCAAAGATCGTCTCGGATCATTTGACCTTGGGTTGGCTAAACAAAAGAAAAGATTATATTAATACATTAGTATTTAAGTAAAAGAAAATATATTTTTAAACCTTGCTTGTGCTTGCATTGTTCTAACACACACACATATATTTATACTCTCTTTTTATAAAATATAGTATTTTACAAAATATGTGTGTTGTATAAAAAATTGTTAGGAAAATCATTCATATACTCATAAAATGTCAAAAACTATGCATACTATACATAACAACAAATAGTTTTTCGCACAAGCAAAGTATATGATAATCTTAAAGTAAGAAATTTACGTGTCATTATTCATCAATCTCAACCGTACCATAGGCTTATATTAATGAACACACTAATGAATAATCTTATTATTTGTTTTCTTTTAAAAAGAGTGTTCGTGAGGGTCAAGAAAGATTTCGAATATATATCAATTCATTATTCAAATTATGATTGATATTATTATTGAATCTAATTGACAAGTTTTCGAGTATGGACAAGAAATCAGATTCTTATTTGTCTAGATTTAAGATTATATCAAAATGTAACAAGAGATATTATCTTAAACCTACATACTCGATTGATATGAAAATAACGACATCCTTTTCTAAGACGATAAGAATATGCATCGGATCATAACTCACACTTGTGTAAATGATGTCATATTGAGTCTACTTGTCCAATAGTTGTGTTCCAAATATTTGGCAAATATATGCATAAAATACACAATGAAGTAGGATCGACGACTTGAATGTTTTGTCCAAAATATTCAAGTAATTTACCTTGCAATGCAATTGGTAAAGTCATCATCTCCGAAAAGCCAAACATGAGCAAATGCACAACATATGTAACTTTGCTCAAACAATTCAAAAGCACAACTCAAAACTCAAATTATCTTCTCATCAAAACTTTCTCTTACTTTACCAAATAAGCATAATATTTCTTCTTCACCAAATGAGAACCCTTTAACCATCTAAGGTTAGGACTAGGAAGAATTGAACATATTCCACAAACCATTATCGTGCTTTCTTTCAATAAGTGATCGTAAGAGGATTTCGAATATGAAGATGATTATTATTCAAACGATAATCAATCTCATCATTCAATCGAATACACAATTAACTATGAACATAAATCGAGACGAATTTATCTAGATCACAGAAATATCAATCAAAATGACATAGATATTTTTTTCCGTGGCTACATGTTTAACCCATCCTCGTTTTTACATGAAATCGGCGAAGTCGATGGCAAGACAACAAGATTAGTCCAGCGAATTGCATTCCACACATTGCAATGAAGAGGTTCATTGAGTCTAGAAGTATTAAATGTTGTTTATAAGCTATGGTCAAATTTATACCATCTAAACTTAACACACTCGAAGTAAGATTGACGACTTATGAAATTTCATCAGGAAACACATAATACTTACCAACTTGATAAGCAAAGCCTTAGAGTGTCATTTCTGAAAACCAAACCAAGAACCCTTACTAACTTATATAACTTCTCCTAATAACCTAATTTTTAAAACACCAGCCCCCAAATAGTAGGAATTGGGCACACTCCACGATCCATGAGCCTTCTGTCTTAGATTCATCTTCGGTTTAGTAAATCCGCACCATGGCATTAGATTTAAAACACTTTCGTCTTAATGAATCGCGTGCATAATAAGTCGCAATAGACATGTACTAACCTTTAGTAAATCATCATTATTTAGAATAAAACATTCACAAGATCTGTCGAGGGAAATAACCTTAAATTGATTTCGTTCATAAAATACATGCAAAATTGGGGATTCTTGAACACTCTCCTTATAAAGCATAACCATTGTCACTCTAAGCATACTTCTAGGTCTTAGAGTACTCAATCTCAGCTCTCTTAGAACCTACCATAACTTGCTTCTCTCTATCAACAAACCTTAGAATTCCCACATCTTGATTAGGATTATCCGAACCGGAATTAAAGCATGTTAGTTGATCCATGGTTAGGCCCTCAATGAAAAGTATAATACAAATTTTATCTTGCTACTAGTCATTATGAAAATATAGGATTCTATTTTGGTCTAACCATGAGAATGACTACAAAGAAGCTAGTGAATCTAGAAATTTAATTGACCTAATGTTAATTGCTTCCAAAGTGAAGTTGGGGTTCGTGTGTATAAACTGTAAAAATGGTCGTGTATTAGCCAAATTGAGCACGACTAGTGATAGTAAGCATAGTCATTCTCTAATTTGATTAAATGGCCCTTCCTAAATATGGCCTAGTGATAGTTCTACCATCGATAGAGCGTTGTATCATCATAAGGAAGTGCACACTAAGGACATAAAATTTAGGCTTCCCTTAGTCAATCTACACCCAATCCCTCAATATGTCTTTCTAAAAATTTCAAGATGATAACTTGCTCCCATGTAATGCAATTATATGCCTTCGTGATTATCTTAATGCTCAACGTTTAATTGCTTAGCTATTAAATGCATGTTTATTATAAAGGCATTTATCTTTTTCTAGCAATTTAGATCAAATATCTCTTAATTTATCTAAATGACACATGCTCCTAAATGCTAAATGCTAACATGTTTTACATGACGATTACATTTAAGATTATCATGTTTTGTATGCATCATTTTACATGACTTACGTGTTAATTGTACACCTACACTATGTTAGCTTAATGTATGAAAATTAACGTTTAAATGTCATATAGTCTTACACATTAATCTCGTTGATTATTGTGTCAATGCATGCTTAGATAAACTTGCATGCCTATATCTATATGTCTTATGCATCTTGGTATATATTTTCTCACACTAGAATATTTTTCTTCGCGTCCATGGCACAAATCTAAAAAGTCAAAAGAGTCGTAAAATGGTCTTATATTTCCTAGAGTCTTCACTCACATATTTCCTTAATCATCATCTCGCTTTCTTCCAAATGATCCACTCTTTTGTCAAGGAAAGTTTAGAGAAAAATATAATACACCTCAAAGTAGGTTTGACAACTTAAATGTTTCATCCAAATTCAAGTATCTTTAACTTGCGATCGCAAACGTTAAAGGTCATATCCGAAAATCCCTATTCAATCCATTTAACAACATAAGTTAAAACTCTCTCCTTTTCTCTTCGACAAAAACATTCTTTCTCTTCGACGAAACATTCTTTCTCTTCGACGAAAACATTCTTTATCTTTGACGAAACATTCTTTCTCTTTGACAAAAATATCTTTCTCTATGACGAAAACATTCTTTTTTCTCTTTGACGAAAACACTCTTTGTCTTCAACGAAAACATTCTTTGTCTTTCGGAAAATTACAATCATACCTCTTTCTTCTCACTCAATCACGCCTCTACAACCATATAGATGGCTAATTCCTTTCATCTATCTTTTCTGCTACCACCTTTAAGACAACCTCATACCTCGTCGTGTGATTGTTCTATGAACAATCTCAATGCTCGAGAAGAGCTACATAATTCATGGATATAGTTCATCATACGCTAATTACCATCCGTCTTGACATCATAAAGCTCGTCGCTTCCATCTTCGTTTGTTTTTCTTCTTTATCTATTTCTTTCTTTCGCGGACGAAACACACCGAAGATACGTCACCATTTCCCTCGGGACAATGTCCAAAAGGAAACATCTCCATCGAAAAGGTTGCGTCTAAATAAAACATCGCCGACATTCTTTCTTTACCCATCTAGCGCAAATCGTTCAATTATCTTCGTCAAAGTCTAGAAATGATGGAACACAATCCATAAATCTTTCTCTTGTTTTATACTAGTCTCGATTCTAGTCTATTTTCTATGTCGTGCATCGTGACAACTTAACTACCTCATCCGAAGTACTTTAAGTATTTTTAATTAGCGAAATGCAAATTAAAATGTCACTCCTCTCACAAAATTTGTCAAGTCCGTAACTCCTCTCCTGTTGGCAGTCCGGAAGCCCCCAGACCTATTCTGGCGGCCCCTAGATATATCTCGGACCGCCGACAGCATGCTTGTAATACCATTCATTCTTTTCTAACTCCATAACCAAACACTTCCTCTATTCTGCTACCAGCTGACGTTTACTCCACACCCAAACCTATGCCTAATATCTCTCTATAGATCAATGGGTCATCCTTATATCCCAACACTCATAAGCATCGTTGCTTATATTGTCAATAGTCAAGTGAATTTCATCATAAAATGCGTCTCATTCTCAAACAAAATCCTTACAATCGCCATACTCACAACTCCTCTTACATCTTGGTCCTCACTTCTCATAAGCGTCTTTTCTCACCTCTAATAGTCTTCTCACTTCTGACAGCCGTTTCACCTGTAATTGTCTTTTTGCTTTTGACATTTCCTCTCACTCCTAAACGTTCCTTTTCACTTTTGATAGTTCTTCTCACCTCTAACGTTTATTCTCACTTTAAAAACATTATCTTTTTCACTTCTAATTAGTCCATCTTTTCTCAATTCTAATAGTCTTTTCACTTCTAAAAGGTTCTTCTCACTTTCAATGGTCCTCTCACTGCTAAACGTTCCTTTTCACTTCTAATAGGTCTTCTCACCTCTAACGTTTCTTCTCACTTTTAACAGTCTTGTTACTATTAAAATTCCTCGTATATCTCTTGACAACTTAATTATTTCATCCGAATTATTTAAGTAATTTGTGAAATGCAAATGTCACTCCTTCGCAAAACTTTCCACTTTTTAGAAAGTGAAGAACATAAAGAAGATATTCAATCTTCAAGTTTTATTGAGTCACCACATTGTTGCGTCTCTCATTATTCTTCCACCATGAAATAACTACCACCTCATTTCACATACCATCTTTGTTCCTCAACATTGACAACCAACAAAACACCAAACAAACCTTGGAATTCACAATCGTCCACCTTTATCTTGATAGGATCACTTGCACATCAATTGTTAGTGCAAATGATATATCAATCATTTGTCA
>BQNB010062869.1:2859-35908 GCA_026074375.1 Tanacetum coccineum
TGATAAAAGAAAATTTTCTAAAAAAGAATTAGATTTTTTTGACTTTTTTATAATTTATTATGAATTAAAAACGATTTTAATGAAATTAAATGATTAAAAATACTAAACTAATTATAAAAATTCTGAAAAAATTACGAAAAGTACTTAAGGATGAGCTAAACCTATGAAAAATAAAAAGGGGTCAACAGCTTATCTAAATAAGCTGTTAAAAAGCTTAAACAGCTTATAAGCTAAAAAGGCTAAAAAGGTTATAAAAGAATAAAGAGTGCAAACTTAAACGGAAATGACCTAAGGACACTATTGGTAGAGGGTGTGTGTGTTAAAACATTTGGTGAGTGGGGGTTGAGGTCTCGAGTTCGAGTCCTACTCACGTGGGACTTCCCCCAACTCCCAAATGTTTTTTATTTGCCATTTTTTACAACTTTTTAGTTAAGCTAAAAATAAGCAACTTTTCCAAAAACACCTTTTTTAGAAACCACAAATAAGCACAAAAAATAAGCTGTTAAAGTGACAGAGTGCTTAACTTAAAATAACTAAAACTAACGAAACGAACTCGCAAAACAACCAAAGGCTATTAGAATAAGAAAGATCCCACCATGGCGCCAACTGAATTAACTCCCATGAACGAAACCGAACACCCGAGGCATCATACCAAAAAGCGATCTAACCGGCATCCTTTGTTTGTCTCGATAAGGCATTATGAAGAAGAATAGCTTCTTTAACGTTGCCATAATAACTCCAAATCTGAAGATCGCTAGGAAAATAATCTTTCCACGAACGTAGTTGCGCGAGAGAGAACAACCCGTGTATATTTCCATTGGGGTCTCTATAGCTCCATCGTTTATCAGAATCTATCTCGTCACTAGTTAGAGGACCAATATAATCAATCCACGAAGAACCAGACTCAACAGCAATATTTAAATCATTACCCGGGGGTGTAGATGGAGGCGCAATGATGGAGTCTTTTTCAGGAGCAATAACTGGCGTAACATCCTCATTATCATCAGTGGTAACATTACCACAATCACCCTGAGAATGAACTCCAAGAATCTCACCAGCATCATCTTCCAAATTCTTTTCCATGCAATCCTTAATACACCCATCATTATACAAGACCGAATCATCACGAATCTCGCCTTCTTCAAAGGAGTCCACAAGATCACTTTCCACCCCACGAACATCCTCCTCTCGCAAAACCCGACTAGAAGGCGACACCGAATCATTGTTAACATTCTTAGGGGAATCTGAATCACAACTATCGACATCCAAATGCTCCTCATTTTCCAAACTTTCATCCAAACTAGGACCCTCTGCATCCTTCCTTTCCAGAGGATTAGACTCGGAATTGACCTCCATCGATTCAATATTGGGCGCCCAATATGCAAACTCAGTAGCGATAATACGATAAGTCCGATTACGATATGAAACTATAAAGGACTCTATCACACGATGTAAAGACTCTGTAAGGACACAAACCTTCCCATGAGACATTGGTCCATCACTTACCATATCCGTAAACACGCTGCTTCCCCACCGACCACCCAACTTCTTATAAACCTCTGGAGCCCATGATGCCAATGGCAGACCCACCAGGTCTATCCAAACACATCTTTCATCTGGAATAAAATCGTGAGAAACATCTTTGAACTCCAAAAATATCTCTTTTAACGCCTTTGAAGTCTTGACGCTTTCCACTTGATCCATAGAGTCGAATTCCAACCAAACCCAACGTCCCCCAACATATCTAAGACCAACATCATCGAATCCCTCAGAAGACATATGTTTTAGAAGCTCTGAAATGACACTTAAATCTTTAACTTTAGCAAGAATACTACGCTCCATACCATCCAAATCAATACAATCGTCTACCGAGATAGACATCACCGCTTCATTACCCGCTTCCTTATATACCTTGTTACAATCCGACACCCCCACAGATTCTGCTCCAGCATTACTTGTACCGTATTTGCCCGACATGTCCACTGATTTGTTGCCCAGGACCGCTTTAGCATACGAGTTAAAAGACTGAAAAACATTTTCGTTGATACTAACAGATTGAGAGTTCGAACCTACACTGGGTTTGCCGTCCCCAGAACGTTCCACAGGTCTATTATAAGTTCGACCATACTTCGCCACATCGGCAAATAAATGAAAACCACCCATCCATGCCGTTCTTAGATTGGAAACTAACTGATTGATATCATTAACGTTTATAAAACGTACAAAACCAAATCGATGACCCGATTTGGATCTCTTTGCAGCTATGTAGACATCGATCACCACACCCCATTTGTTACAAATATCCCAAAGATCTTGGACCGACGCATTCCATGGGATATTAGAAATAAAGATTGATGAAAACGACTTATGTTCCTCACGAAAATTAGGATGGGATTTGTTGGGAATACCTTTGTTACGTTGCTCTTGACGACGATTATTATCGAGATGATCGTTCCTTTTGCTTTCTGAATAATTATTAGATCGGTGACCTGTGTTAATTGCCATCGTTATTTAACAACAAAATAGCCAAGATCCGAAAATAGGATTGAAAACGCCTATCATCAAATAAAAATATGTGTAACCAACGGTGATGGTTGTTGGCGGTGGTAATTCACGTGTGATGATTTAGGTAACTTTGCAAACAAACAACAATATGTAAGATCTTATTATTAATTTATTTGGATGGAGGCGATGGTGGAGCAGGTGGTTACACGACAACATCTAATCTTGGTTCGAAATTGGTAGGTTCGCATTTGGATCTGGGATTTAGGTTCGCATTTGGATCTGGGATTTAGGTTGAATCGCGCCGGCCAGTAGAGTTTGGTTACTGATTCCTTATTCATAATTATTATACTAATATATTACTAACAGGGATAAGCATGTGTTGCCACCCGCGAAGCGCTTGTTTTTGTGCGAGTCTCTAGCTTGACTCTCCCTATATCATCGTGATATTAGGGACAAAACAAGTGGAAGAGCAAACTTCCATCGGATATTCATATGCCACCGGTTCTAAAGAAGAAAAATGAAAAGCGGAGATGTCGGGGTCAAAAATGATATCCTCACTCCCAGAGGAGAGAGGAAGAGAAGAATTCACCAGATAAGTGAAATATGGAAGTAAGATTCGGATAACATATGTGAAGGAAAGATAATGGCGGTACTCAAAGGATAAGCTCAGATATGTTGGAGAAAAGGTTTTTCTCATGAATCTTGGGGTCAAAAACTTTGTCCTCGGTCATCAAATCATCAATTGAAGCATCATACAAAATCTTCTTCCACTCATTCTCTTTAGATTCCAAATCAAATAAATCATCATTCTCTTCGAGAGGCGGTTCATCGGTGAACCCCTCGAGAATAGAAGCAACACTTATCTTAGGAGTAGACGGATCACGGTGAAGTAGAAGCTCAATCTCATCAACGTCGCCACCTGGGTCGAAACATTCATCCTCATTATCATCGGAAAGAGGTGTGACTAACAAAGCCAACTCATCAAGGTTAGAAACTTAAGAGTCCCTACTCTCGATGTCCTCTAACACCTCATCAAAAAGAGGATTTACGTTACCAGAGATATATTCGTCATTGAATTCGAAAAGAGGGTTTAAGTAAATTTTAACATTATCTTCCGGAACGTCCTCATCGGATAGTGACTTGTCATCACAAGAGGTAAAATCATTATTTGAATCGAAAAGAGGGTTAGAGAAAGTCATAGATTTTTCCTTATAAACGTTAATGGGAGAGAAATCATCACACGAAGGTAAATCACTATAATGTTGTATATATACTTATCAATACTTGCACTTAATCGTTATCGATACCTGCAAGAATTAACTTTAATAAATATTTCTGTGAACTAGAAACAATCCAAAATTAAATAAGTTAGAAAGATCTTAACACCTAGTTTCTTCTCAGGGCAACCACTAGTCATTTGTAGCCGCTTCGTTCATATAACAGTCATTACTGCACTATAGTTAAAGAAAATTTAAAAACCTTACATAGGACTACCGACATCGCTAGAGATATCCCCGACAACATACCTACAAACCGCCTCTCCCCTAGCTCCCCTCCTAGCTCCCACCGCCGTATGACCACACACACTACCCTGAATGTGGCGAGAGGAGACCGCGCGCTCGTTATCTTACTAATGACTCTCTACCCCTTAATTTAACTGGGGACTGTATTCTTTATTGCCTCTCAACTCTATTATCGAATTCCGCATTCATGGAATGAATTTCTAGGTTGTCTGCCTTGCAGTTATACCTTGGGCAATTACATGTTATTAGTATACACATTAAAAAACACATCACACCCCCAAAACAAGGAGAAACACTGCTTCATTAACAAAATCCAGACACCCAACTCCCAATCACCACCATCCCCTGCGTTACCAAAGTATGCCCACAAGTATACGCTTCGTCCTACCCTTAGAGTAGTGTATAGACGCTACGATCTGCCAAAAAATCAAATTTCCATCTTTATTAAATTTTCTTTCTTTGTTTTGGTTGTTTGCTTGAAAATGGTTAGTAATTTGTAATTTTTACGGGGTTTTTTGGTTTTGATAATTAGGTGTTGGGATTTTTCATTAAGTTTTGAAATTGTAATTGAGTTAGTGTTTAATTGTGTTTGATTTTGTGGGTTTTAATTTTAGAGTTTGTATTTGTTTATGATGTATCAAAGTGAATTTTGATTATAGAGGACTTGGTAAATAAGCTAATGTGAAACAATAAGCTTCATTGTCTTACCTGCTTTATAGATAGAGGATTAAGGGGTGTGCTTGGGATTGCTTTGTTTTTAAGGCTTTAGGGTCGTGTTATAATGAGTATATCAGGGATATGCGGGAAAAGCTTTACTAAAATCAAATTATTCCTTATTAAGCATGCTAGAGAGAGAACAGCAATTCCAAAACGCCCACCAGATAGATAAGGTTATAAGTTTGAATATAAGCTGGATAATTGGAATTTTAGATACTGTGTATAAGCGAAGATATTGATCTTTAAGTTCACAATATACTCGATCAAGGGAATCGATGTAGTTTAACAAATTTGCTTTTGCAGGATGGGACCAAGGGCTGTTAGGAATGTGTGTCGGAGAGAAGCGTAAGTTGAAGATACCTTCCAAAATGGGTTACAAAGAGCGAGGTTCACCACCTAAAATCCCAGGTAATTCTCTCTTCTCTTCTTCCAGTTCTCCAAAAAGCAAAGAAAAAAAAGTTGAACTATTTGCAATTCTACATATTACAGATATAGCGACCCTTTTATGTTAACCCGTAAATGATAGTTTCTGTTTTTGTTCAAAAGGTAATGGATTAGATCTTCAATTCAGACGATCTTCAGTTAAACATGTAACTTTTTGTATGTTAGTAAGGTTGATTATGCAGATAATACGTGATGTGGGGACCTCATTCACATTTACATGAACAACTGTTTCAATATGTTTCAAGAAGACAACCACCCTCAATTTTTATTCCTATTCTTCAAATGTGAAATTTATACCCATTTTTGTATTGGATAACTAGAATAATCGAGGAAGCTCACTTCTTGAGAGAGCTTTTTGTATATTTGCAGTTGGTTTGAGTTTAAAGTCAGCGGATTAATTCTACCATAAACTAACATGCCATTTCGTCTTCCACTTCTTTTCAGGTATAGTTTACTTGATGCATCAAAATGTTCTATTTGTTTAAAGTCTAATTGGTAAATAATATAAATCTCACAGAGTCACCCACTAGATCCCTTATAGCAGCAACCAAACACCCCCTTAAAACATTCAGTTGATTGTTGCAGCAGCCATTCAAACACACCCTCGCCATATTGGATAATGACAACTATTTGGGTTGTTTTATTAATTTATTTTCCATTCTTTATTAGCAGTATGCCGTGTGTAGAATCACTACTTTGTTCGTTCAGTAAGCAGAATGCTTTACCGTGAAACATAAGCAATCCCAAACGCCCCTAAGTTTTAATAAATACATAAATAATATGTAGTCTGGATTAAGTACAAGCTGCAAACAAATGTGAATATTAATTGGTGCAAAAGGACCCTTGCTACTGTAGGCCGAAGAAGGCAGATTCACTATAATTGTTGCAGTGCTTTATTTTTGTTGCAGTCCACATTTTGGCAACAATAGTGGTTACTTTTTACGATATTCTAAACTTTGATGATTTACAAACTCAATAGTACCAGTGGTTTGTAGCATTGATAATGAAAATAGTAGCTTTGCTGTCGATGTGAAGATCAGCCCAACGACCAGCTTTATCTTGATCACTTGGATGCACTTTATAAGCCTTCATTGACTCTTCCCAAGTATCTCCCCCTCCTCCTCTTTGGCTCTTTTTAATCATAAAGATGCCAAAGAATGAAAAAGAAGACTTCCTATGAGATTTGTATCCACCCATTCTGTTGTTTAGCACAAGTGAACAGTTGAGAGTTTTGGTTCATAGTTATTTCTGCTATTACAAGTGAGTCTCTTGGTTTCTAGGAGTTAGGATTTCTACGGATTTTATATTACAACCATCATAAGCAATTAGTAGTCCAAGGTTTTGTAGTATATAAAAGAGCGAACATTTAGGAGGTCATTACCACGCTTCCTACAAAGACCAGATACAAATGAGAATAGGATTCGGGATGAACTCTCAAAGGCCAGAAACTCTTTAGTTACTCTCTGTACATTTTTGTTAATCAAATTCAGAAAGATGACTAAACTAAAGCTACAGTAGCTATCTAAGGATTCAGATGTAGAAATGACAGAAAGAAGGGACTTGGTTTTCAGCCCGACATGTGTATTCAGTAATTTTATGAAATTTTACTGATCTTAAAAGTTATGATTTTATTAAATTTTAGGATGCGAGGATGAATAATTTTGAAATTTATGATATAATTTTTTTTCTGTTTATTAATTTATTAAAAATTTATGAATAATTTTGAAATTTATGATATAATTTATTAAAAGTTGTAGCTTTTTGTTTCAGGATGTGAGAATGATGAATCTTTAAAGGGGTGTGTCGAAATCAACACAAAAAAACAGAAAATATCAAGAAAAAGAAAAATCAGCATTGTTTGATATAACAAGTGGTTCACCAATTGTTGGGCTTGCAATGGGTAGTTTAAAGACATCGGGTTCTAAGAAAGGGGTGATGATGTCGAAACGTGCTGTTACAATTCATGGGTTTAGTGAGTCGCTGTTGAGGGGTCAAACAAGAGGAATTCTAGCAACATCTGCTGATGAAGTGATACGCAGAAGGTAAAGTTAAATCAGCTAATCATTGCATTCCAAGAGACAATGCGTGTTATCTGCATTTCATCAGCACAAAAAGTGTTTCAGATAGAGTCACATTTTCAAAACATATCTTTTTAATTTTTCAGGGGGAAATAATACACAAGATCAACTTATTGCGAACCACAAGTCAATGTTTAGGGAAAAACTACAGGTGCAAGGTCAGCTTATTGCCAATCACAAGGCAATGTATGAAGCACAAATACAAATGCAAGATCAAATTATGGCAACGAAGAGTGTGATGTTTGAGGCACATATACAGTGCATGATCGAATTATTGCAAAGGATAAAGCAATGATTGTAGAAAAAATACAAAAGCAAGATCAAGTTATTGCAATGTTGAATGGTATGTTGGGGGCACAGGATGTGCATCATGTGAAATTGGTATCACATATCCTCAAGTGCAAAATGGCAGAATTGAAAGTGCAACTTGAGAGTGGTCATCAAGACTGTATATTTATCCGTTTAATGGGGCATGACATCAGATCAGTTATGGATCAGTTAAGGGTTAATGTGGAGGCACATTTTTCCTATCAGTATGAAGAGGTGAAGAGTCTACTTTACTCGCATCAATGCTAGCCAATGGGCGAGGATTCAAAGTGAGTTGGGGCTTATAAGGCATTATGATAGGACTCAATTCAATAACATCCAGAGTCGGTCACATGTTCGTGATGTTGAACATCCTCGAGCACCAAGGTCATCTCCAACTAATGTAATCTTTCCATTATCTTAAAGTCATGACTACGATTCTTTTAAGTGAAGAGTAATAAATTATCCGCGTAACATTTTTTTATCAAGCATCCAATGTGGGTAATATAACTTTTTTACAACCGGGTCAAAAGGGTTAACGCAAATATCTTTCTAACAAAAGATTTAGGTCGTTAATTATTTCTACCCTTATTTTTTAACCCGGTTTGTTACCTATGTTTAAATTTATGCAATATAAACCTGTTATTTATCTTTAAGAAGTATACGTTTGGTAGATATGCATGAGGAGACTTTTTCACCTTTAATGATGTACCTTTTTTATTAAGGAAAATATTTGTCTAACAATGTCTGCACTTTGTGTCTGTGTGTGTATTTTCTGATAATTTAAGAGATGTGATGAGGTTGTCAAAGAAAAGTGTGGTGTACAAAGTATGGTTGTGTTGTACAAAAGTAATGGAGCAATGCACGGGTCGAATGCATGAACTCATATTAAACCTCACATTATTTCATTACACGTGCTCTACGCGTTAGACTACTTGCAACCGTCTTTCTAACCAAACCCCCAATGCAGCAAGCTTGCTATCTTTTTTAATTAGAAGCAGATAAGGGGGTGTTTGGGATTTCTTACATTGTTAGATGCTTTGGATATATTACACAAACGATGTTACGTCAAGAGTACAAAATATTGATGGAAACACTAAGATACAACCCGTGTGCATCGCACGGGTTTGCATGTTCAACAACGCATCTAAACATTACACGGCCAATTCCCAAAGTATACACAATCAGACTAACGCATCAACATTCTAACAAAATCATTATGCAAGCAACCATATGAGAAAAAAAATTGACACAAGCCGTGTGTATCGCACGGGTCTGCATGCCTCGTTTTTTTATAAACATCACTTCATTATTATTATTATTATTATTATTATTATTATTATTATTATTATTTGCTCGGTTTTTTATAAACATCATTCATTTATTATTTATTATTATATCTATTATTCTTCATTATTTAAATACTTTATTTGTAATTTTACTTTATTTTTATTTTACAAAGCTTATTAGAAAGCCGAGTATCATTCTAGGACGCATCCTTGATGTGTGTCGTTATGTGATTGGGGCTTTCCGCCTTTGAACAACCGGATGGTGGATTTTGTTTCCCTTACACGTTTATGTTGCGGCATCAATTAGCATTGTTTGTGTCAAAAGGCGAATAAACACAACATCAAACGAGTGAGGCCTAGATATTTCTCGCCTTCTATTATTTTTATAATCCCTTAAATTTCTATAACGTGATCTTATAATAAATAAATAATAATAATAATAAAATACGTAACATTCATACTTAAATATAAACTAATTAAATTAAAATAATAATGATTATATCGCCTTTGACGCAAAAGAGTGAAGGCAGATGTATTTCGGCTCCTCTATTTTGTTGTAAATTCTTATTATATATGATTGATGATTTAATTAAAAAAGGAAAAAAATAATTATAATTGGGAATATTAGTATTTTCTTTAAAACTTCAAAAAATCATCCCTTGGTTTTAAAATATTTTGCTAAAAATCAAGCTTGTTGTGTGTTTTAAATGACATATATTACCCTCATAATTCGTGGTGAGGATGATTTGGTACCGGAACATTTCAGCGCCTCAGGGATGATTATTGCAATATATCGGTTAGGGATGTTAGTGCCAAAAAACATTACAAACCACAAGGGATGATTTTTGCTAGTTTACTGTTATAATTTATATGGAAGTATCAATAGCCATAAGTCAATCAGTTTAACTTTTCACCTTCATTCAGTTAAACACCTGCAATGTTATGCAATGTAACATCTATGATATTTCATCCCATTTCAAACTTGAAACTAAAATTCCAATCTATCATAATCTCAAATTGGTACACTGTATGTTACTTTATTTATGGGTTTTTCAACTTAAGTACCAATCCATTGTATGTTATTTTCTATTTTTTTAATTGATAATCAATATGAAAGAATCACTGAAATGAGTAATCTGGTTATGCCTAAAAAATGAATTACACCATTTGATTATTTGTTTTTTTGTTTCTTTTAGGTCCTAATTTGCCGATTTTAATTACTAAGATGTCACAAATTTTTTTAGGGATCTGCCAAATATTTTTTATGAGGGTTTTATTTTTAGGATGCACAATTGATTTCCTGCATAAATGGGGCATGATTGAGTAATTCATAGCTGTCATATCTCTTAACAACTTTGTATATTTTCCTAATTTGTATACCACTGTATGTTGTAAGTATTTTTTGAATGTATCTTTGTAGTTTGTTTTCAAATTATTTTGTATAAAATATATTATTTGATCATATTTGACTCGTTGTGTCTTAACCTATAAATTGACACATATGGTTACGACACATTCACAAATTCTTTTCATGTTTACATCTCATTTATATTCTATCACTAGAAAATGTCCCTCATTGTTACCAAAACTAACATGATCAAGGAGTTAATATCTCATTTGTGTCCTTCCTATCCACAGTTCACAAGGGTTCTCTTCTTTTTCCTTACAAGGTATCTTATTTAAAAGATAAGTAGCCGTTAGAATGGCTTTCCCCCATATGTCCTGGCTTAAACTAGAACTTATCAACATGGCATTAACCATTTCCTTCAAGGTACGGTTCTTCCTTTCGGCAATATCGTTTTGCTGAGGTGAATAGGAAGCAGTCAATCTCGTGTTAATTTCTATGTTACGCACAAACGATCGGCGTAATGGACGATACGTATTCACCTCTCTATACTTGTACAAACTTGATTTTCTTATTAGGTTTATTCTCATCTTCGTTTTTGCTATAGAAACTTGTTGTATCGTTCATCTTACTTTTCAACAAGTATTTGTAGTAATAATTGTACAAGCATCAATATTAACATGGACAACAATACTTATTGCACTTTTGGGGTAGTGATTTCACATACTATGTTTGTGATTTTCATATAAGTGGTTCAATTTTTCGTTAAGACCATTCTGGGGAAGTAGATCTTGTAAGTTTGGCTTCAACACAAGTTTCATACTTATTTTTTTTGAAAGGCAATATATATTATATAAATTTAATAGAAGATGCTCTTAAAATTACAAGACAATACATAACAAACCAAGAACAAAACTTACAAAAAGCAACGAATCGACGACCAAAATAACCTCACAACCTCGGATCAAATAAGGATATCATAAAGCGAATATCCAAACATAGTGAGATACAACTCCGACACACCAATCCTACCAAACACAATGACACTAAGGGCAAACACCTAGCGAAAAGTATGCCACGGGTTAAAACTAAACACGACACACGACTTCACAACCTCACACATGAAACATACCCGTAAGAACCTCAAGGCAAACAGTTCAAACACACAATCAGCCAAGTGGTGTCACTACGAATAGTGAGGATGGTACATTGAAGAAAATACCCTCAAGATGTAGGAAAACCACCTAATGAAAATCGCACACTTATATTCTGAATCAATATGAAAATTTGGTATGCTATTAAATTTAATCAAACAACGCATCAAATTAAAATTTACATGTCCAAGACGACCATGCCACACATTAGAAGACTCAATCAGGTAAGCAGAAGAATTCATTTTATTGATATCATTCATAACAACCATTCCATTGAGCTTAAACATACCATTCACGGCATATCCCTTACCAACATATATTTGATTCTTAGAAAGAACAAACTTATCAGACTCAAAAACAAGACGAAAACCAAACTTGTTCAACAGCTAACTAGACATAAGATTCTTGCGAATCTCCAAAACATACAAGACATTAGTCAACTTGAGTTCCTTCTCGGATGTCATCTTCAAAATAAAATCTCCTTCGCCCTTGATATCAGCTGTTGCAGAGTTGCCCATGTACAACTTCTCTCCATTGTCAACCGCTCTGAAAGAGTGAAACATACTCTTATCAGCACACACATGACGGGTTACCCAAGTATCAACCCACCAACCAATGTTGTTAGAACCTACCATGTTAACTTTAAAGATCATGGCAATGACGTCAGACACAATAGAAATCATGTCTATATTATCATTCACTATATTAGCCTGGCGTGGAGTCACCCGCTTCGGCATCTTGCAATTAGCATCATGGTGACCTGGTTGGTCACAGTTGTAGCAAGTCTCTTGGAACTTCTGTTTCACAATTCCAACTTTAGTTGCAAGGTACTCAGCCTTCCCTTTGCTCTTCTTGTCATTCTTCCCTTTGCCTTTTCTTTTTGCCTTAGAATTAGACTTTGAAGATGACCCAACATGCTCAACCATATTAGCCTTGGCAGAATCAGGTGTACAAGTGTTTTTCTGAGCCATCTTGTTGTCCTCTTCAATACAAAGATGAACAACCTGGTCTTCAACACTCATATCCTTTCGCTTACGCTTCAGGTAGTTTTAAAATTCTACCCAACTTGGAGGTAACTTTTCAATAATAGCAGCAACTTGAAAAGTTTCACTCAAAGTCATTCCCTCATAATGAATGTCGTGTAGCAAAACCTGCAGATCTTGAACCCGACTAATCACGTTCTTTGAATCAATTATCTTGTAATCTAAAAACGAGCTACCACAAACTTCTTTGTACCAGCATCCTCAGTTTTGTACTTACGTTCTAATGACTCCCATAATTTTTTAGCAATCATGGTCTGGCAGTACACGTTGTACAAAGAGTCCACAAAATCATTCAGAACATAGTTGTGACACAAGAAGTCTGAATGTTTCCATGCTTCCACATCTTGCACAATCTGTGCATTAGAGGGTTGACATTCCTAACCACGCAGGGTCCAAAGTAGTGAGATAAAAGAACATCTTTTATTGCCACCTCTTAAAATTCTGGCCATTGAATTTTTCTGGTTTTTCTGCATGATTAGCAACTGTGTTGGTAACCGGCGCACCAGTTACGTTCACAGGAGTGGTCACAATAGTGTTTGTCATCCTGAAAATCAAACACAAACAGTTGAATAAACTGTTATAAATCGGTATCTAAGAAATTCAATCGTGATTTCTATAAGCTTTTACCGGATCTGCTTCTAAAAAACTCAATCTTGGTTTCAGTGAATCATACATATCAGTTTAATAGATACTCAATCTTGGTTTCAATATAAACTGACTTGAACAACTGCTTTAAACAAAAAACCATTGTAGATCTGTAATTCTAATTCTGTAAATTAAAATTTTATTTATTAAAATTGATTTCTAAAGAAACTCAACTTGGTTTTGACAGAAAACAATTTATAATTATAAAATCTGTTAATAATAGTTAATCTGATTTAACAAAAGTAAATTTAATTTTGCTACACAGAATCTGTTTTAAGACTGTAGGGAAATTGTAATACTTTTATTAGAATAATTGAATTATAATAACAATAATTAATTAACAGAAAATAAAGACAGAAAATTAAAATACGGACAGAAAGGAGTAAAAGCAAAAGACAAACACTATAGAACGATATGTAAATAAAAGTAGTAAAGGTCGAGGCTCGTGTTTAACACGATTCTCTTAAAACAGATTCGTCGTCTATTTCTCATGGTACAACGGCCAAAGCAGATGTACTGCCGGACATGGACACACTTGCCTGAAAGATCACGGAAGCAACTTGCGTTTCTGATCGAAAAGATTGTTGGAATATGTGGCTTAGAAAGCTACGTTTTGGATGTTTTAAACTGAATGAATTCGGGTTTAATTTATAGCCGATTCATGTCTTGGTTACCAAGATAAAATATTTGCTCCAAAATTAAACTGACATGCAAATCTTTAATTCCTAAAACACGATTTGCACATAATATATACACACACAATATTCTGTTAAGACTTCTTCATGAAGTCTAAATCTATTCTTAAAATAGATATACAGAATATTCTGAAAAAAGAAACTCGAATATGGTAGCAAAAAGATTCGCACGTATAGGCGAAGTTTCGGAGCTGCATTCGTGTCCGCAGGTCGCGGGGGCTTGCATGAGTTCAGAAGCTTCAAACACATTTTGCCCCAAAAATCCTAAAATCTTCACACCCTGCACGCGCGCACGTAGGTGTTGGAGTAAAACCAACCAAATGAATTTGAAGGTCAATACCAAGATTTCTATATAAACACCTCCCAACTTCATTCTTTGGGCGATGTGGGGTGTTTATTTTATCCAAATTTGGTGTTTCAAGTGCCTCACTTTGAGACACGATATCTCATTTATATTAACTCCATCTTGTACATACTTTAGCTCGTTGCGAAACTTTCTTCAAAGAGAACGCATAACTACTAGCTAATATAAATATATATATATAACATATACATATATTAAATAATGTCAAAATTTTGCGAAAATCATTTTCCACAAACATTTTTCCAACAATAAGCAATGTAGACCATAAAATGGGTTTTGGTTGTAACGGATTATTTTAGTATAGGTCACAAACAATATTTTTTGTGCATTTTCATTCTATATGAACATAGACCTTGTGTATAACCGTGTGGTGTTTTAATAGTCATTAGGTAATAAGTTTTTTAATGTTACAATATCTACAATCTCATGCATATATCTATTTTTATATTTACAATCTTGTGCATACATAAAGTTTTGGGTTTGACGATTAATTTAGTCTAATAATAATAATATATATAATAACAATAAAAGCAGGCTTGAAAGTGTTTTCCCGCTTAATATATCTCGGCCTTTGCATGGTGTTAAGTTATTGGGTGACCCCGCTAGTGTGGATTTTGATTTTAGTTGTGAGCTTGTAAAGAAAAAAGTGGCCAAAACCATTAGGCCTATAGATGCAGTTGCCAAGATTAATGACCCCAATGTGAGTTGTTGCTTCTTCATGCGTGCACGAGTATCTCTAAACTTTACTTTGCTATGCGTACAGGCCATCCCTGTTTCTTTGAGTCTGCTTAATGTTCTTTTGACGTGGCTCTCCGTTCTGCTCTAGAGCGTATTGTTACTGCTTTCGGGCCAGGGTTTGGCGACTGGCAATGGAGGCTTGCTACCTTACCTTTTGCATTTGGGGGGCTTGGTGTTTATTGTGCAGGTGATGTTTTGAATTATGCCTTTCGAGCGTCACGATTACAATCTGCTGGCTTGCAGACTAAGCTTCTTCAGCATGCTGGTATTGTAGATTTTGGGCCTACTTTGATGATGCTTTGCGTGTGTTTAACACGTCTATGGAGACTGACCTTTTGAGTAATCCAAGTGAGATCGCTCCCCCCAAACTTATAAAGAAACTGACAGATATATATTTCACGTGGGTTACTAATACTGCAGAATCCACCTTTTCTTTATCTCCTTGACATATGGATTTGTGGAAATCTCAAATGGAAGACCACACTTCTGACTGGCTTAGGGTAGTTCTGATTTCTGGCTTGGGACAGGCTATGAACGATAAGACTTACCATTGTGTGTTATGTTATCTGTTAAGTGTCCCCTAATTCTCTATTTCGAAGCCTTTTTTAGCGTGCTCTAGGGTGTTTGCTAGGGATATTTATGGAGATCATGTTGTATCATGCGCTGGTATTATTGGTATTAAGCATCGTCGTAATATTGTACGTGACACCCTTGTTGACATCTGTTATCGGTCGGGAATTTCAGTCGGTAAAGAAGTTGATATTGGGTTGAATGGGGGTGTGACAAACCCTTACGCCCAACAGATATGCTTTTTTACTCACGGGATAGAGGGCTTGATGTTTGTGTGGATCTGACTGGGTTTTCGCCTTTGACGCAAACTAGGATGGTTGATTTTGTGCCCGGTCGTGCTGTGGTTGATGTGGCACATCGTAAACGTGTCAAGTATGAGTCTAAGTGTGCATCTATTGGATATGGTTTTCTCCCTTTTACGTTCTCTTCTTTGGGCGAATTAGAGGAGGATCCGACTACCTTTTTTGGGTAAAGGGTTTTCTCGGTAAATTTTATTACTCCAAAAAACAGTTAAGTACAAAGGATGATGGTGAGTCTCACATCTTCGCCCGTTACATAGGCAAAACTACTTCCTTAAAAGAAGGTACACAAAGTGACTAGAATACAAAAGAAACAAAAATAAAATATTTCTTTTTACAACCACGCACAGTGATATCGAAATTATCACATATATCTTAAATCTTATCAGGAATATCCTGGCCTTCATACATATCATCATCGTATGGGTCGAAATCATAGTCACCATTCACATAAGATTCCTTCTATGTTCCAACAAATTATTATTACCATAGCCATCCTTATTTGAAGCCAGATAATTTTCCATGTCGTTGTCAATGGATGCAACTTCATCCTCACTATCATGATCACTTGAATGAACAACCTTTTTCAAAGGTTTACCCTCATCATCCACAAGTGTAACCATTCCCTCAATAATTAGTCTTTCTATTTTTTTAATTTTTTCAACCATAGGGGTAGTACTAAACTAGACTCCACATTCCAAAATGAGGATCCACTCGAATTGGCCTTTTTACTAACCAAATTTGAAGTCTCGCCATTTGTACCCACATCAACATCAATTTTCAACCGAATTAAGCACATCAAATGGGTTTGAATTACTAATCTTTATTGCAGGCTCTGTATCTTCCTTCCTATTACCGCTAGTGTTAACATGTTCTTTTTAAAAACATGTCTATATACTTGTTTGACTAGTTTAAATCCTACTTTAGGACCAACCAGAACACCTCTAGAAGTTTGGCTAGGGTTCTTCATTGTCTTCACCACATCCGAGTCAATATTCTTATGACACCCATCCTGAACATGACCAAAAACTTTACAACACGCACATCTGGGAGGTTTCCACTCATATACAACAGGAACATTACATGTATAGAACCCCTCCCCCAATAAGTTTAGGCATAACCACTCAAATATTATCTTTCAACTTTACATCGGTTCGAACCTCAATCAATGCTCTAGCATAGCTTGACCTTCCTTATTATTAGATGCACATGTCAGATGTATAAGAGTCAAGCATTAAAGGAGTACCAAGCTTAGTAGCAATGGCACTCAAACCATCCTTATTAAATGTAGTCACAAAGACACCATGAAGTTTAACACAGACCGAAACATTACCAACATCTTTTTTCAATTGGTTCACATCTGGATTCCACTTTTTTAGAATAAGCGGATTATTGCGAATAAACCATAGGCCATTTTCAAACATCACATCTAAACCGACCATAAAGCTAAACTGGAAGGAGAATATCCCAGTAGACGAGTTAACCATAGTCTTTACCCGCCCAAATTTACCCTAAGTGTTCTTAACATAATTAGCAACAACGAGGTAAGCCGCCCTCTTTCCCAGAAAGAAACCATATGCCGTATTAGCAAAATGTTTACTAATATCTCTAATAGACCCCACCGAAATAACCACGTCAATCTCATTTTTCCCCCGGTGTAAATAAAGTGCGAAAATTCAAAGCCTTTCTACTCGGTGCACCAACAACATTAGCATACGAAGACATACCAGGAGTATTACCGGCCAAAGTTTATCCCACTGTATTACCAGCATCATTTTCCACTGCTACATTCACATCAGACTACAAAAGTTCAGAATTGACCACAAACCCTTCCTGACTAGAACTAGGGATTTCACCTAGCTTAAAGCTAGTATCATCTCCTAACTTCAAACCAGAACTAGAAATAAAACCAGAATCACCAGCAGAACCACCTTCTTTCTCCTTAACACCTCTCCCACCCTCTTTCTCGTTCGGACTCAAGAAATGCCTCTCCATACTCAACTCATACAACCTCAAACAAAACAACCAGTAGCAGATATAAACCCAGACAATGCACAATTAACGAATAAATCAAGAAGAACAACGTGACAACTTCAAGAACGAGAACCCTAGCAAAGTTAGGGTTTGAATTGCAGCACATAATCCAATATGCGTAATTAATACCACCGAAACCCTAACTAACAGATAGAAAATCGAAACCCTAAAAGTTGATTTATAAAAACCTTAAAAAAACCTTTGCGACCAAAAACCTACACCAAAAACAGAATAAAGTTTAAGTTAAGCAAAAAACACAATCGTAGGATTAGTAAGCAAACTCAAACGTTAGAGTGATTTGATAGCATGTTAAAGGAATAAACGATTAATTTTGGAGGGTTTATTGAGTCGCCACTAAAATTTCCCTGTAGAGTCGGTGGGGATTTTCTTAGGATCCGACTACCTTGCTCAAGCGGATTCGGAAGTTTTCCATGACTCAAGATATCTGGGCACGTGCTGCTGTTCATATCTTTAATAGGATTGGTTTTACTATTGCTAAAGGAGTGGGGCCTAAATAGTATCGCAGCTCCCTACTAACTTTTTGTAAATTATATTGTTCTAATAAAGTGATGTTTATATTAAATAAAAAAATAAAAATAATAATATAATCATCATTTTTCTCAGCTGGCCACCAAGGTTCCTTAGGGGCTTGGGGAGGGGATGTTTGGCTAAGGGAGGTCTCGAGTTCGAGTCCCACCCAGGACTTTTACCCCTTCAGGCGGAATATAAGGAAGTACAGGCGGGTTCAGGGTACAACATACTGCCCAATTGGATGTCGCTGCTAGACCTGAACCACTAACAACAAGCCGTTCTAAAATAAAATATAATCATCATTTTTAATGATCAGAAAGGATTTTGCACAGAGCCTCCGTTAACTTAGATACTGCCACAAAATCTTTGTTGTTGACTATTGTGGAGTCCTCAAGAACTTTTCAGTGTCAACCGATGAATGAAGACTATTATCATGAGCAAAATCCTTGCTATGATTCTAATTCTTTCGGTTTTGACCAACTTCAAACCCCGCAATTTTCCGTCAATCATCCACCTCCTCAACCCAATGAGTAAGAAGCTTTGCAAGCCCCAAGAGGACCTAATAAAATCGATTGAAAGCTTTCTCCAAAAGTTTAATCGTACTCTAATGGGAAAACGCCTAAAGGTTCTATTGAAAAAGCTTTGGGACAGACATTAGATAGAAGCGTAAGCACCGCTTTCAACGCGAGGAAGTGCCAAGAATTGCTTAGCAAACTTGTTTCAGATGTTGAAAATCAAAAGTGACCGGAGCTATCTTGAAGTACATCAATACTCCCGGCTGGAATCGCCCTCAAATAGGTCGTCCTCTGTGATGAGGATGATGACGAGTACTATACCATTCAGATCACACACCGTTTTAGATCAACCGAGGATCCCGTAAACGTCTTCTAATTAAAGAGAATGAGCATCTGAACACAATTTCGGCAACCCGGAATCGGACGAATTCCAAAAAGTCTAGTGTTTAAAACCTTGTCCCAATCCCAAGTGAGTCCGCTGGCGTTCCCAAAGTGTGTTGACGTGCTGTTCATTACAATTCTCCGCCTCTTGACATTCCAAAAGATCAATCGAGTATTTCTCTGATTCTAAACGTTGAATCTACTTCGAACTGATGCAGATTCTATCTCAGTACCGATGTCCGAGTATAATAGAGACATCCCCTCCCAATTCTGAGCCCGAATAAGCTCAAAAGGTGGATGGAGATTGATATTCCCGAAGTTGGAAGATTGAGGATGCCATATCTATTAAATCAAAGACATACCTTCGTGAAAAATAGGTATGAATGTCAATCGTGGGGTTGTGCTAAAATCGAAGCATTAAAAGAGAATTACCCTTTTCCAGACTTCCGTTGTTTGTGACCCAAGTCTACTCCACATATCCACCCTTCTCTGGAGGAGACTACCACCTTTAGATAATTCTTGTTGCCCGAAATGGAACTTTTCTGCTTTAATTTGGAAGAGTGCCAGAGTAGTGGCAGTCCCACTACTCATACTGAGTTATCACTTCCAGATTTAAAGCATTCTTACATTGGATAAACGATCATTTTTAAAGAGGAAGAGTAGTGGCATTTACCACTACTCATGTTTGATTTTCTCAATATGATTCGTTCAAACTTTGATCTTGTCGATCAATTCATATCATCCTTCCAAATAGGAGAGATTTTCAAGAGGCAGGTTCGCCGATGCACTCGCTCAAATCATATCTCAACCAGAGTAATGAATGTTTCTTAAGGATGAGCCCGAGCGGGCAATTTCACAATGGATGAGGTGGGAAATATTTTCCAAACGAAGAGGAACTAAGAGTTCATGTGCTAATGATTTGCCCACCCTTGAGTTAGATAATCATCCCTCTAGTAGAAATCACAATTTTCGCTTATGTTTGTATGGGATCTTTCTTCTTCCCATTTCTTTATCATCCCCCGAGTATTCCACATTATCATTCTCTCGCCTGTGGGGAGGAAGACCACCATATTTGATCCCGGCAATTTCCAAAAGATATCATTCTTCTAGGCGAGGATGTATCTCACGGAGTGGAACATTTCATGACATTCAATACTTATACGTAGTCCTTTGATAATGAAAGTCCGATGATGATTTTAAATTTCCCACTGTTTCCACAGTTCCATAAGATCCTTGTGATGGTTCAAGCATCGCGACCCTAAACAAGCGCTCGTGGGAGGCACCCAAAATGCTATTCCGTAGTTTATAAATAAGGTTGTGTTGTTAAAGATAAACTTGTCTGTTCCATTACCCGTTTTCCATGTTGTTGTTTATGTCCAGAGATTGCCCGGATTGTGAAGACTCAGTTTTGTCATTCATCAAGAGATTCACATCCTCAAGCATCAAATTGGGAATCCCGAATAACCTAATCTTATCAAACTAACGTTTTAACTTTTGGCATACCTCATAAATGCCTTAGGATTAATGTAATACCCTTCAAAACAACGAGGTCAACGATGTTTAGGTTCCTAGTTTGGGGGGGTAACCTCGATTTGATTGTTTCCCCTGCAGTCAATTGTTACGATACGTAAACCCGTTTTTTAACCACCAAAATACCAAAAAAATGAAAAAATTAAAATTTTTTAAAAATATAATATTGTTTGTCGAGTTATGTTTCTTGAGGTAGGAATAAAGAATAATTTTTGACTTGATCGGGCGTGTTTTGAGCCCGTAGCTAGTTCCTTAGGCCAAGCTTTCACGAATTCTAATTTGCTTTGAATATTAATAAAGGGAAGAACGAGAAAATGATAGAGTTAAATATAAGTTTATTCCAAAGCAAGATTCCTTCTAAAACACTTATACAAGTAACCTTAAATGGTTTTCTCACGCGAGAAATATCTAATCCACCTAATCATAACAAAACGTACTCATTTTAATTCAACTAAGTCAACGATGTTTTCAGAAAAAGCATCAAATTAGAAACTTGAGTTTTCAAAGCGAGATTTTGTAGTGATTTAAAAGATAAATGCCACAGAGCAATGAATGAAAATGTTAATGCAACAAAAGCATGAATATTTGACATTTTGCAATTGAAGTCATGCATTTGATATTATGGAGCAAGTAAAGAATGAGTCGTGATATCCCACTCCACTAGCAACAGGTGGAGGGTTCAACTAAGACGTCTTTACTCTAAGGATTTGGTGTGGTCCGTTGATAATCCACTTGAAGAAAGGTCTAGGTAAGAGGTTTTCACAAACTAAGACACCAATCCTTAAGCCATATTAGGAATAAGGTGTTGATGTGATTTCCCACTACTCTAGCAACGGGGTGGGTTATCAAACTAAAGAACGACCGGTCGTTGTTGTGAAATCCTGCCTACCGTTAACCACGATGTAGGGTTTCAAACTAAGCAACGATGCATTCCCTAAGCTTTAAAAGAACTTCTGAGTATAATGTTAAAATGTAGCAAAGTTTCTAAATTTTAAATCTCCGAAATCCAGTTAAGCGAAATCTTAAATAAGTTTTGCTTTGAGTCGCATGATTCATTATGATTAATGACTATGAAAATAAGTTGGGTCATTGGTTAAATTAAAATGAGTACACAACAATTTCAATCGTATATCCATGTAGGGAGTTGAAAATTCACAAGTCATAGTATATAGGGCTTAAACATAAAACCAATAACGACAATGATCATGTATAGAATTTCTTACTTGGAACTTGTGCAAAATCCGAGGAGGATGAATTTATTATCCGTCAGGACATCCGTAGATCACTCTACGGACGCTTCTCATTCTATGATCCCAGTATTAATAAATAAAGAAAGTCAAACTTGTTAAAAAAATGAGAAAATCCAAAAATATTAGTTGTAGTTAGTGTAAATTCAGAAAATGGTGAAAACGGGGCTTACGTGTTTACTTCATAACATTGTGTGAGGACACACAATACCTTAGTTTGGGGGATTTGATAAGTGCTTAATTACACATATCTTTTACCTCTAAAAACGAGCTTAACTGACCAAAAACAGACAAAAACTGCCAAATATATGTTTGTTTTGCATTTGTATTGTGCAGGAAGTGGATATCAACAAAAAGACAGAAAACCAAGCCAAAATGACAAAACTGAGCATGGAATGGAAAAGACTGTGCAAAATCAAGGCCAAAGTCCAAAAATGCCAAAGTCAGAGTCAATACTGAAGAATCAGCAGTCAAACCGGAGCCGGAACTGAAGAATACTATTGAATGCAATCTTTACCCATCTGATGGGCCGGGAAAGCCCAATAGTATATTTATGAAGACTGTGAAGACCAAATGGGCCCTCAATCAATTTACAACAGCCCATTTGTGTGCAATTGACAAAGACTGTGAAGACTTTGAAGGCCCAATCCTAGCCCAGTTACAGCCAATCTCAGCCATTGTACACACAAAACCCACTTCATAACCTTATTGGGCTTGAAAAAGCCCAATAACCAAGCCTGTACTTTATTGGGCCTTAAAAAGCCCAATAACTTAAGCCTAAACCCCAGTGGGCCCAATACAAGCCCAATACAAAACCCAAGCCCAACAAAAGCCCACAATCAATTTTTATAAACTTTAGGGACTAAAGTTGTCATTTTTAAAAGTTTTTTATAAAAGAAAAATGGTAAAATAAAGAAAAGGGCCAAAAATGCCAAGTTTGAAACTTGTTTTATAAAAGAAAAATGTTTTAAACTAAAAGAGGGACTGAAATTGCAATTACCCTAACCTTTTTATTCTTTTAAAGTTATATAAAACCATTAACCACAAGGGCTGAAAATTGCAATTAAACCCTAACTCTTTTGTTTATCTTTTGTTATAAAACCACACAGGGACTAAAGAGCCACTTATCAAACAGGTTTATAACTAAGAAAGGGTATTAAAAAAGAAATGAAACTAGAAAGAAACATGGGGAACTATTCTTGCATCATCTTCCAATCTTTTCTTTTTAACATAACCACTTAACCCTTACCCTCACCCTTTCCCGCCAACCTTATACCACCCCTCACCCACGGTTTACAGCTCACCCCATCCCCTCATAGTACACTCAACAGCTAAGCCATATCCTTTCCCACTCCCCATAACCCTTATAATAAGCCATGTTGGCAATCTTACACAAACCGAGCAACATCAATGGCTGAGGTTGTATGTGAAGAAGCACAAAAGTGATCTGAGGGCTAGAAGAGTGTGCAAAGGTCTGTACTCACACAACTAACACAAGTCAAGAAAAAGTGAAGACTTAGGACTTGTATAAAAGCTAGAAGAACAAGCCGAAGTGAAACACACCCTGTTTTTAGTTTAAAATGTTTTAATTAAGTCTTTATTATATCATTATTGTACTTCAGTTCTTTTTAAAAGTTTATGTTGTAAGTTCTTAAATATTAATGAAAATTTCATAGTTTTCTTTGAAAAATTGCAAGTGACCACTGTCGAAATTTAAAGTCCTCATACAAACTCTATAAAATCAGTTTATCTCATGTAAAAATGTGTTAAAGTTGTTAAACACTACTTATAATCACCTATTTCAGCTTTCCCTTTTTTAAAAATCAGTTAAAAAACGTTTTTATAAAATTAAAAGGGTGTTTGGTTTAGTTACAAAATGGGTCATTGTGGTTTATTAGTGGGTCAAACATACTCAGCCATGTTTGGCTCACCTCCCCCCCCCGCTAAGTGTAGGGGGTGGATTAGGTCAGTTTATCAGTAGTAATTTAAGCCTTTAGTGTTAATTTTGTTTAGTTAAAAAACTGCTTAAATCTGTTAAGCCAAGATTCATATATACAAAGCTTAATGGAATAAGCTGTGTATATCACCTTTAAAACATGTTGTTAAGTTCCCTTTTAATGTCAAAGTAGTTTTCTCAAAAGCCTTTTTGTTTCCTTCATTTTAGTCAAATCTGTCAAATTTTTCATAAGTCAAAAGATTTTTTTAAAACCCTCAACTTAGGACCTCAAAACCAGCAGCCAAAAATGAGTTTTATGAGAAGCCCTTTTGAGCATAAGCTCTTTACTTGGCCTACTTAATCTGTTTAAGGTTGATTTTTACTTTAAGCAGATTTTTGAGCTTAATTCCATAGCTCAAAAGCACCCTTGTTTTACACTGTTTTGAGAACCTCCCCCTGGTGCAGAAACCAATTTTTCAGCACCCTTTTTTTTTATGGCTTAATTTTTCATTTTCTATTAAGCTCTAGTACCTTTTAGCTTTATTTGTAGCTTAAAATAGTTCTTTATAATTCCCCAAACTTTTGTACTTACTCCCCTTCTAGCAAAGGCTTCATAGTAGCTTAAAGTAGCACTTTTTTTCTGTTTCCTTTTAAAAAACTGTTATTTAGCTTATTTTCTCACCCTAGCTTATTTTAGGGCTTATTCAAGAATATTTTAGCTATTTAGACTCCCCTATCTTATTAACTGTCCCCCATAAATTTTCTAGCATATTTGTTGGCTTTAAACCCCAATAAGAAAGAAAATAAGCTAACAAGACTTATTTTACTTGTTGCAAGCCTTAAGAGCTTAATTTTCTGCATATTCCCTAAGGATTTAGACAAATGCTTTATTACAAAAATGTTTCCTCTTAAGCCCCAGAAAAGTTTGGGCGTTTTAGGTTTTTGTGCTAATAGCACTTTGTGACCCATATTGTTATCGGGGTTCCACTTCAGGGAACCATTTGAGGTAATGTTGACTTTTCCCTTGGTATAACTTTTGTAAGTCCTTAGTAGTCACCACCCCCCGGTTACCACACCGACCGTTTGTCCTGTGTTGCTTTAACTCTGTTAGTCCTTTAGTTTAACCAGCCAATAGACTTTTCGTTAATTAAATAATAAAATTATGTTTAAATCTAATAGTATTTAATTAACTGTTAATTTAAACAAGTAAAATTTGGGCATTTTTATTATTTTTAGAATGTTAACTTTTTTCTTTTAATTTAATTTGATTTTTTCAGAATTTTTATAATTTTAATTTTTTTGTCTATTTCCTATTTCTATAGTTTTTAATTAGTTTTTAATCTTTAAAAAATCATAAAAAATCCAAAAATTAATAAAAAAATAATTTTCTTTTTTACAAAATTATCTTTGTCATTTAGTGTCTAGGAAAAAACATAAAATAAGTTTTAGGCTTAATTTTTCATAAATTTCAGTTTTTTAGAGACACCGTTTTAACACCTGGTGCGTTTTACCGTTTTTTTCGTTTTGCATTCAATACTACCTCTCGTATTAGTTTTCTAGTTTTCTTTATTTTTCAAGTTAAGTTAATTAGAATTTAATTTTGATTTTTAATTTAATTTAGCATTTATTTTTCTTAATTTTTAATATTTAGGTTTCCCCGATACCTTATTTCTGTTCCCCGTATTATTTTAGATTTAATTTAAAGGATTTCCTATAACTAATTTTGTTTCCCGTAATTTTTTAAGAACCCCCCCATTTCACTATATTTGTTTCCCGTAGAATAAATTAGATTTTATTTAATTAATTTTAGTTTAATCACATCATGTTTCCATCCATAATATAATTATTCAATCATTTCAATTTCTCATCAAAACCTTAGTAACTAACAATTGCAGCCTCGTTGGGACATACGACCCGGGAATATCTCTTCCGGAATCTTTTTATCATTGATTCTCATATATTTTTATCCTTTTTGTAATTTTGACCCTTTTTGTGCCTTGGATAAGGCAGTTGGTTGAGATCTTCATTTGTTTATTATAATACGTAAACATTTGACGAATCAAGGTATCTTTTTTTTTATTTTCTTTTTTCCAACTTATCTTTTTCATTACCATGACCATCTCAGACTACAACACATATTTCTCACCCACCATCTCCGGCAAAACCACCACAATTTCTGGCAAACTCACCACCCATCCCAACATGACTACCTAACGGATAAACCCCAGTCAGCACCTCCCTCATCCTCCTCTACAATCGTCACTATGACCTCAACAGTTTAATAAATAAGGTAGAACTGCAAAAACATATATATATATAATAATATATAATATATATATATATATATATATATATATATATATATATAGCTAGGCTTTATCAATGTGACCTCAACAGTTTAATGAAGGATACTTTCTATCAATGGACAACTAGCCACACCTCATTACCTCGTCCCCAATATACATAACAACTTCATTTTCCTTCACTCCACCCAAGACCCCATTTGGGTATCAAAACATTCAACATTTGGTACATACTTCTCAGCGTCAAATCCACCAAGAGTGTATCTATAACATAATTGGACAGATTTTTAGTATAAGCTATTCAGAAGACTTGCATATCCTAATCATGCTCTCTAATTAAAAAAGTGATATGCTATGTATACCAAATGATTCTTTCTTCAAAACCAGCCATCAAACACCCAGCGACCAACCTTCACCACTACCATTCAAGCAATGAGCACATCACCATCTTCATTAAATCCCAAACAAACATACAATCACACTGTTGAACACCACCACAACCGCACCTTACCGCCGCCTCCTAACCCCCACCTATTCTCTTTAATCACTAGCCAAACACCCTCCAAACAATAACCCATCAATAACTATCTTCAACTTAAACAAAACCCCCAATCTTGCAAAAAAATATAAAAAAACCCTAACTCTAGTATTTCAACTTAGATCCACAAATATTCAAAGACAAAACCTGTAGGGAAACATGTACACTTTTAATTAAAATAAATCAGATTTCAATTAATAAATAATTAACAGAAAATAAATAACATAAAAGAAAACATACCGAATAGGGTAGAAGCAGAAGACAGACACTATGAACGATAAATAAGAAAACAGTAAAAGGTCATGGAACGAGGCACGTGTTAGACACGCTTCCCTTAAAACAGTCGCCGTCTGTTTCCCAGGGTACAACCGGTTCAAAAGCTGTTGTAACAGCCGGACCTACATACTTTTCTTCTCACCCATATAGTTCATAAAATTATCTTACTTTCTTTACAAGGATATCTAAAAGATAAGTAGCCGATATAATCGTTTTTTCTCTCTTGTGTGTTTTTCTTGTTGTCTTGGAATAGTTGAGATTGCCATCTATTTATACACATTCATATGCATATGGTGCAATCAATGTCAATTAATGCTTTAATAATGATTCATTAATTTTCTGTTATAAACATTTGAGTCAAATAATAACCGCCAATTAAATTGTCAATTAATGACCTATTAATTTACAGTTATAAACCTTTGAAACAAATAATACGAGTAACAGCCAATTCAATTGTCAGTTTTCAAACAAAACTCATAACTGACATTTAATCATTTTTCCTCCATTTCAAATACTTTCTTTGAAACTCGATATCTCATTCACACTAACTCTATTTTGAACATATACTAGCTCGACCTGACCTTACATTTAATAATTATATTTACTAATAATTATTTATGTCCAAATTTAGTGAAAACATATTTTTCACTAAAATTTTTCCAACAATTTTAACTACTTACTCATCTAAACCAATATCCTAAGCAAATTAATATTCGCAAGTTACAAACACACGCACAATGACTATGATACACACATCCCAAATATAGTACGCAATATTCTTCCTTTTTCTGTGCATTACAAACATAGAACAACAACAGTTTAAGACGGACATGTAAACCCCTCATGCAAGTAAAGTGCAGAAAACTATGGGTTCTATCTGCAAATTAAAAACACAAAGAAAATTACAAACCATAGTAATCTGACATCCGCGATTTAACTTATAATACATAGATAAAACCAAGGGAGATGTTTATGGGAATTAATAATGAATTATAGTGTGCAAGTTGCCGATAATGACCAACAAATGCTACAGGTGCGTAGAACGCTTGTTTAAAGAATTACATTGATCTTCACTGTATCATAATTACTACTTGTTCTTACCCAAAGGTGAGCATAATTATTCTCTACAATGCTAATACAGCATACTCAGATTCAAGATTCCAAATGTCACCACCTTCCTTCATGTTCCTTTTTTATTACCAACACTACCAGTGACGGAGCTAAGATTTTAGTTACGGGTGGGCCAACATATATATTAGCTTTTAGCCTTCGAAATAATGACACTAATTAAATAAACCACTCAGGAGTGACGTAGTGACAAAAAACTTAAGAGTATCATAAATAATACTATGTGAGGTCTAAAGTTATATTTCTTTTATTTTTGGTCTAAACTCTCAAAAAAGATGGCTTTATTCGGTTAGGAGTTTGTGAAACGTCGAGTTCAATTTTTTGTAAATTAGTCTGAAATATTTTATAAATCATGATTACCGACTTTATTGCTAAACAATAACTTTATATTTGGAAGACGTAAAAAACTAAAAGATACTCAAAATCTTTATGAAAAGTATTGGTTAAGAGAATGGAAACAAGATAAAACTAAAAGAGATAGACTATAATAGAACTAATAGAACTAATGTAATCAAAATTTGTTTAATTAGATGAGTGAAATGTAAATATTTAAAAGGGTGGGCCAAACTATGAATTATTAACCAACGTAACATAAATCTAAAGGATATATAGGCTTATCATCCAAATTTTGGGTTGGCAATGGCCTACCCTGTAACATACATAGCTCCGTCACTGAACACTACACACTTTCACTACACCAATAGAAACTTTTGGCTAGGGAGGCAATTTAGAGACGACTCAAGTCGTCACTAAAGGAGCAATTGGGAACCACCATTTTCAACTTTTATATGGTCAAACAATGAGTAGTGGGACCCTCACTTTTAGCGTCGACGACCATCGTCGCAAAAGTTACTATCGAAAAAAAGTTGATTTACTTTTTCCATGAAACCACGAATCAAAAATTAATAACAACCAAAACCTTTTAGCGACGCCAGGTGTCGTCGCTAAAGGTGTATTTTCATTTAAAAGTGTTATAAAGTTATTTAAAATTAGTTTTAAGAAATGTACAAAGGTACGCTTCCATTTAAGAATGTTTTAAAATTATTTATAATTGCTAAAATTAGTTTTAGAAAATATATAAATTAGTTTATTCACAAAATCAATATATTATAAAATTATTTAAATTATTTTGTAGTTAAAATATGTCTATGTTGGAAACGTAATTAATTATCTATCGTCGATACTTTCGTATCAAGAGCACATACTAATTGTAGTTGAAATGTGTTTAAGTTGTAAACATATGTGTCAGGAAGATATGGATAGACATAGATGTTAAACGGATAAGTCCAGATGATATAAATACACATGAGATGTTAAACAGATGAGTTGAAATGATAGGGACATACAAGGTATGTTAAATAGATGAGTCGAGATGATATTGATATACAAGAACACGAGTCGATCTGATATGGAAACATGAGATGTTAAACGGATGAGTCGGGATGATATGGATATACATAAGATGATAAATGGATGTGTGATGACGCACATTTTATACATATTTCTATATGCGTTATCTGTGCTTTTGTATATATTTATTGGTTAATTATAAGAACTTTCGATACTTAATAGACTAGATTTGCTATTGTAGGTTCATGGTACGTGTCGTGGAAGAAAACAAAAGAATACACGAAGATTTGAAGCTTAAACGAAGAAATAACTCAAGCTGAAGGCTTCCCGACACCTGTTTACTGTTTTGGCCATAACTTGATCATACGAACTCAGATTGATTTGGTTCAACCGGCCACGGAAGCGGAAAAGAATTATCTACAACTTCCGTTTTTGGTCCAAGAGCTGAAAATGCACCAAAACCGCCGCACATGCAAATAAGTGCGTCGCACTTTTCATTATCACGAAGTACGACGTACTTTTCTGAAAGTGCGGCGTACTTCACGTCTGATCAGCTAGAACAACGAGTTCAGGACTCGTGCAAAACCCACCTTATTCTACACCTCATGTTCCACCAACAAAGAAAGGCTATGATATTTTGTTTCAACCGATGTAGCACCCCCAAAAATCACAACAACGTAGCGGAATACTACTTGGGGTGCTACTTCATAGTTCATACACACACGTTACAGAAAACGACCTCAAAAGAGACGTTTAATAAAATGTCACATTCGATTTATATAAATCAGAGTAAATTCAGCTCCCAATAATTTGCTTTTAACAAAAATTACAAGAGTTCAAACATGACTCATTTGTATATTTAAAGAAAACAATTATCGAATGTAAACAAAACCAAGTCCTTATAGTTTTGATATTCGCGCGACTCGAATTCTCCCAATGCTCAACTAGCCATATAATAACCTGAGAAAATACATGCAAAACGTCAACAATAATGTTGGTGAATTCATAGGTTTAAGTAAAAGCAGTATGGAAATAATTCAACTAATATTTGAGTAAGAAAAGTAGCGTTACAACATTTCAAAGCATTATTTCCGAAATCCAAGTAGTGATTCAATAAATCAAGAAATGTTCAGTAGTGGACCACAAGGTTTAAGATCAGCCAGCGACAGAGTAACGAATACAATGTCAAATAATAGAATTATCGCATTGAGCTCATGACACTGAAACCTTAACACAACATATATCTTATCATATGCTCACAATTTTGCCCCTAAACTAGGTAATATTACCATTTACCTAAAGAGATTCTCAATACAAAATGTTCACTTTTAGGGTGATCGCGCCTTGGATGTCACTACCCTAGACAGGGATGTCATGGCCCAATAGATATATTTAATGTACTAGCGCTTACCCATCATAGGTAATTAATAGTTCATGAAATTTGGGGACTTTTAGCAATAGGTACTCATGCGAATAATCTCATAATCGGGTCAAACATACCCTTCAGCACTTGTGTCTATTTAAAACAAGTAATGTGATCAAAACTCGTGGTTTTATAAATAGAAAATCCATGATGTTAAATCATGTAGTAAGCAAATAAAGCTTTAATAAATTCATGAGTCAACAACCATGTATCGCACATGTTTTAAAAGTCATATAGTAAGCAAGTAAAAAGCTTTAGTAAAAGTAATCATGTAACGCTTATGTAGTAGAAATCAATGAGTTTACTTGGTAAAACGAGCATGTATTCTCTCCCCGAAAACAGTTTGTGAAACCATTAAAAGAGAAAAGGTGGGGCTATGAACTCACCAAAAGCAAGATGGGATCAAAAAGCAAGTGGATCGACGGTCATACAGAAACCTCTAAGTACCAGATAAAAGATGTGACGTGATTTAGAACGATAAAATATAAACCAATACGTAAAAATAACATAAGTGTTCATGAGGTGTGTGTCCAAAATAAGTATGGCATTGAACTCGGATTTTCAAAGTAATTTTATCCCAAAACTCATTGACTAACCTGAACTTATATGTATCAAGACATGTGTTTAGTTTTACCCCTTCACTCCTATTTTAACAAAGTTAACATATACGTTTTAAATTTCAAGTCAATACGTAAATTTCCAAATTCTCAAATTAGACCACCTTCCCAAACCTCTAGCTCCTAATTCGTAAATGATAAAAATACAAGGCTTTCACATACCGAAAGAATTTTGAGTCTATTTTCTAAAAATGCAGGCCTCATGTTTTCTTAAAGTTCCAGAACCATGTGAAAAGACCAATTTACCCCTGGTCATCCAAAACATATTATTTCCAGAATTTTAACCCTTTACGAAAACCGTCATAAATCATAATCTATGATAGCTATTAAGGTGAGGCCAATTGGAGGTGTTAGGTCTATGTGTCCTTTACAGAGCTCAACTTTTTAATCCAATATGTTAATGTAAAAATATGGAGTTCTACTCATTTTCCTAACACTGGTTCAGATTTGCCTATTTTTAGTTAAACGGCCATATCTTACTAATCCGGAGGAGATACGGCTCTATCTAATTCACCACATGTACCTTCAACATATGCCAACATGTCTATCTAATTTCCCAGTTACCCCATGACTAAAAATATTTCGTTAAAATCAATCAAACCAAGTTTCTTAGCCCAAAATATATAAGTACAATGCCATAACTTGTACAAGAAATCAATAAAGTATATGAATACATTACAAACTCATAAATATACAAAAAAATATAATGCTTTTACAATGAGAATTAAGAAAATCAATGAGACAATCTCTTACAATGATGAAAATAAAGGTGATGAAGACATTAATAATCAACCAAGCTTTCTAGCTAGCTCTTTGACCCATCCTAATAACTCCTTTATTATTCTTGCTTGAACCCTTTTCTAAACCATGAGAACATATATTAACCCAAGAGAATGATATGCTTCTTATGATAACTTGAAGTGACTTTATTTACCCAAAAATAACAAGTAGCTTTTAAGCTTTCATTGTTTGATAATCTTTACTAACAAAATTTAATTTGGAATGGTTGTTGTGATGTTGCTTGGGACGCGACGCGAGTAGGAAGGAAAGAATCAAAAGATATATTTTGTTGTTTTAGAGAAATAAAATGTAATGGAAAAGAGTAAAGTGAGTTAGATGAAGTGGAGGGAGAGACATGCAAATTTTGATCAAACGTGTGTCCACCTTATGAACATAATCAAGACACGTATGGTTTTGTTGGAAATACCATGTGGTTTTATGATTTTTAGTAAAAGAAATGAGGGGGTCATGGTGTTATTTTGTGTTATATATAGAATAAATGGGTAGTTTTGAGGCTAACGGGTAAAAACGTAAAATATTTTGAGAGTTAAGGCGGAACCACAAAGCAAAAATGGTTAGAATAAAATTAGTTTTACATCATTCGGGATACTTTTCTGAAATAATAAATTACATAGAGCACGTAGACTAATATTTAGTCTAAAGCCGGGTTTACTTTTAATAATCGTTTTATTACGAACGCGAGATAACCTATTCGGTTAATCGAAAAATAATTTTTACTCCAAGG
>BQNB010062870.1:13389-32191 GCA_026074375.1 Tanacetum coccineum
GCTGGACCACTTCCTCGAGTGCCTCCTTCCTCTTCTGTCGTGCTTCCTCCTGAGCATTACTAGCACGATCCTCCGCATCCTCACATACTTGTCTAAGCTGAGTAATGAGTTCGTCCACAGATAGCATCTCCAACGAGCTTTCCTTAACTCGAGGCTTCACATCCCATAATGTCATGAAGGCTTCTAACTCCTCCAAACAAGCATTTGGGTAATGGTCCATGTCCTTGAGAATGGTATGCAACTGTCCTCTAAGGCGCGTCATGCATACGGTCAAGACTGTCTTAGGAACAGGCATCGAATTCTGACCAGTTTCCGTCCCGTAGGCAGTTAGAGCTTCTTCTCTTTGGGTGGGGTCCGTTTTAGCAATCATCCGCTGGTAAGCAGCCATCGAGAATAGGGATGAAGGTGAGGGTAGTGGAGTAAGAGGATCAAGTTGATAATCATCAAGGTTAATAGCAAAAATTCTGGCACGTTCAACAAGATTTGGCTTAATGGGTAAAACAGATATACGAGCGGTACGTCTGATAGTTGGGGGAAATGGTAATACGAATGGCAAAATAAGTAATCCGAGAGTAGGACGTCTCCTGTGATACACCTGGAGAAGTGTGTCGAGGAGTCTGGGAGGTATCAGGGTGGTGTTATCGGTGTGTCTCAATTCATCTGAGTTTGACATGTCGCCGAGACAAGAAAATATGAAATAAGGATATAGGCATTTTTTTCAAAATACGTATAGTTAAGTTTGTTTAATACACATGTAACCCATATTACATATATGTATCTCATATATGTCTATTTCACATGTATCCCATTTTAATATATATGTACTCCTTTGATTGTTGCTTCCTATGTACCCATATTGATAAACCAGCAATGAGAGACACATAGAAGCATAATAAGCATGTTAAGCAGATAAGTAGTTATAGTCTAGTGCTACCTAATGCAACCTAGTTCGCTATAACTCAGAGCTTTGATACCAATCAGTTACACCCCTAAAATATCAGAGTATAATGGCAACCGAGGGCGTGTGACTTCATGATTATCATGCTTCTAAGCAATACAGAACGACCTCTATATGGGACGTTTAAGAAAATAAATCACTTGTATTAGGAAATAATAAATAGATTAAACATTTTGCGGAAGCATAAAAATAAGTAATACGACATCGTTTTTAATTACTACAATTGATCTTTAATAACTGGAAATGACTGTAATGCATGAGACTTCACATAGCATCTTCGTTCTTAATACCTGAGAAAAACATTGCTAAAGTGTCAACATAAAGTTGGTGAGTCCATAGGTTTGGTTTAAGCAGAAATGTTTAATGTTTATAAACCATAAGATTTTATCTATATATGACAATATAACAGATACAAAGTCATATAAATTGCATTACTATCGTCTAAGCTCATGACACCGAAGCGTTAACATATACCAACAATAATGAATGCCCTTGCAGGTGTTTAACCCGGGACACCCGTAATCTGACTCAAATGAAACTGTATTCGCTTGACTAATGTCAGTCCAAGTCGAACAGGGACGTCAATCCCGATAGATCTATCTATAACATTCACGCTTACAAGTAATTAACGGTTCATGATAAATCAGGCAAATAACAACTTGGGTTAAATCGGGACTTAGACCAATCAGCAATGTATAATTGTACTTGTATTCACATGTTTAAAATAAGCAATGTTCACACCCCGAAAATAGTAAAGTAGGGGCTAAGGAAACTCACCTTGTCAGTTAATCGCCTGGAGCTGATAATGGATTCAATGCACGTCAAATAGTGACTCAGTCAAACACCTAAGCAATTGTGACAATTCTGATTTAACGTTCTAAAACTTAATGTATGAAATGAATTATGCAAATGGGTCAAAAAGGGTGTTGTCGTTTATGAGTTAACGTTTTACGTTTTCAAAGTGTTGGATAAACCGTTGACTCTAGGGATGATACACGACTTTACAACTAATATTCTATATACGTAAATTTCTAAAATCCACGTTGTAACTTATATTTATCCATCCTTAGGATCTTGTCTATACTATAGTCGTTTTAATGCATTCGTAACCTCGCCAGTTTTTATTTTTTTTCGATTCGTTCTCTTGTTTAAATGATTTATAAGAATAATTTATTTATACTTAAAATCCTTAAACTTAGAATAATAAGTTTTAGTTTCTCTATTTTCTACATTTAGCAAATTACGCAACTACCCCTCTTGTTTCCATATTTTCACATACAGTCCCCTAATTCTTTGAAATGGCATTTATCGAACATTTAACGTTTTCACTATTTTGATTTCTACGCTTTTCATTCTATAACTTTTATGTTTTGAATTCAAATAGACCTTTACGAAATTTTAGTGCCAAGAGTTTATACAACCGCGTTAAGTTCGTTCATACGTTTATAATTTAATCTCGTTGTCATCATTTATTGCAAATCGTCATTCATAATTTTTTTTCTACCTCTTCGTACTAGTATGGTTTCGTTGCTAGTTTATTTACTTGTTGAGTCTCGGCACAAAATGATCCAAAAGGGTACGGCTATATGTATGTTTTAATATATATTCGACTAACTTTATAAGGTAAATTACATGATAGTCATAAGAATTATTACTTGTACCCCTTCTATACAATACAAGATAACTACATGGCCTACACCTTTGCTTTCTTTTTCTGTCGCACTCCCAACAGTGGGTTGATAACCACTGTTGTGGTCTTCCTCTTTCACCCAACGCACCCTTATATGTTTTATATTTAGGTTTTTCTTGTTACCCGCATGGTCCTACTCTCTATAGGGTTAGTAACGAGATAGGTAAAAGCCGAAACTAGGGGCGTGGTGGTGTTTGTCGCAGCCTAAATGGCTGTTACAGAGGCGACAGCCCACTATGAAACCTACGATTTCAACAGTGGCAGCTGCCCACTTGGTTACGTTTAGGTACAAGGGTAATACGCCTCATGGTGTCAAGTATTTACGAGACCTGGATGCAAATCAACGAGCACGGTTTGCTCGTCTTCATCAGGGTATGTGACGTTCCCACAGCGAGTAATGACTTGTTTTGGTTCGTCTGATTTTACTTGGTCACGCCCATGTTGCACGTCAAGGTTGTAACATGAGAAAATTTCCCTAGTGCCAACGTAGTGTATTACGTGTATGTTTTTAAAGTTTTCACGAGAAAATTTCTTGGTTCGTTGTTAATTCTTGGTTCCATACTTCGTGATTTCATGCATGGCACGATTAAGTTTTTAGGGACATGCGTATGTACATACGAACCACGCATGGTTCATAAGTCGTTTGCTAGACATGCAAGGTTGAGGCTTTGGCTTTAGATTAAGCGTGCTTGGTTTCTAGTCGTAAAACGTTAAAGCTACAAAGAAAAATGATATAACCATTACAGTGACTTACCGAGTCCAAATTTGCTAGTCGATAAAGAGGTTAGTGTGTAAAGAAAACCTAACCCCTCGTTTTTCACTACCCCTTAAAACCCGGCGACCCTTTATCATCCTAAACTCGACAATATCCTAACTTCAAACCGTTTTACCTGCAACTGGTTTTAATGAATGATTTGTGCTATGAAGGAGAGCAGGCAATGGCACCTTATTTATGCCTCAAACATTCACTAGTTCCACTGATATTTTCAAAGTTTGCAAGAGAGTTAGTATTATTACATTTACTATTAAGGAACTAGTAATGATGGTTTTCATTGAGACTATTTGTTCTACATCTGCTAGCTGACTCTATTAATATCCTTTGGATTTTGATAAGATGTGACCGTCATCTTTTAATTATTTGATCCCCAATATTGAGGCCGGCAGCATGTGAAATTGAAGAGAATATCAGTAGGGTAGTAAACATTATTTATGGTTTTTACATATAATAATATATATATAAAAATATATGTATATATATATATAAATATATATATATATACGTGTATATATATATAATAATATATATATATAATATATATAAATATATATACCTCTCTAATTTGTTTGCAGATTACAGATTCGTAAATTGTATGTCAAGTTCTGAGATGGGTAGATAGCCGAGATGAAATCTTTACAAGAAAATTTTGGACATTGACAGTGTGCAATAAAAGTTATTTATTTATTCGAGCTAATGGTTTTCTGAAAATAATAAATAAATGCCTTCGCTTACACCGAAGGTGAAATAATTACGGATTTATCGCTACAGAAAAAATCTTCTAAAAATTATCCTTTTAGACACAAAATGCAATAAATGGTAATATTTGGCGTGCCCATTTAGAATTATCTATAACACGGAGTAGCCTATCGATCATCATAGGATGACTTCCTTTTGAGATTAATGGTAAAATTTGCAAACTTTACAGTACATACATTTTACTTAAGGAAAAGAGAACCTAAATTTTACGAAGTGTCACAATATGATTATAAAAGACAGAAAGAAGGCAATCTCTCCCAAGTTTTTTCGAGAAGAACAACATCGTGAAGATGATCCAATATGATATAAAGATAAACGGTTACAAGTTATTAGAGATATTAACGACTCGGACGCTCATCTTAGTCTTAAAGCTGATTTAGTCGAACACCTTTGGCGTCGAGAAAATGAGCACTAATTTTTATTGTATTGTTTTTAATTTTATTTTAATTGTTGTAATGTTTTATTTTGATTAATGAATTTTTTTAAAAGTGTCTGGTTGGATTACGAGGGTTTGGTTACTATTTGGTCCAAGAGAGAGAAAGTTGAGGTGGCGCTGATGTGGCAGTCTGGTTTGGTCACTTGACTTGGTTGGATTACTCTTAGTCTTACAAGCACCCAAATCACCCATCTTCTGACTCAAACACCTCCAACGCCACAACCCTTTACCGCCAACACCACCACACCCCTTTCCACCAAATCATATTTTTCCAACACATGACAAAAAGACCCACTACTCATCACACTTTTCTCATCCATATTCGACCCCTCAAACAAACAGGTAAACTAGTGAGGTTTTTCCTTGTTCAAGTTACCGGGAGAAGGCGAGTCTTTGTATTCCTCAAATAAACATCTTCCTTTAATCGAACTCTTGCCAAACTCACACAATAACGAGTTGTATTCACATTGCAACAATGACATTAGTTCCTTAGGATAACTATTACAAATTTGAAACAAACTATTATTAGTATTATCATAACATGTCGCGGCTATAGGTTTATAGCAATTAGATCTAGAGATTGTTTGCTTGATGGGAATCCCATTCGAGTTTGAGGGTGTTTATTTTTTTGAAGTAGGTGGGTGATAGTGTGTGTGGGGGTGTTTTTCTAGGAAATGTATTTCACACACACAATACTATGTTTATGATCCTAGAGAGAGAAAGCTAGAGAGATAGATGGAAGAAAACATGAAAAACATACACATGCTATGTGAGAAATGTATTCAACCAATACCCTCTCCATGTGTGGAGAGGGTATTTATAATAGTACATGGACCGGCCACCCATGGACTATCCATGGGTTGACCCGGTTAGATTACTTAACTATTACACGCGTAGACTACGAGCTAATAACATAAATACATAGAGTGACCGAGTCTTTTCTAGAATCCTAACAATCCCCCTAAGTGAGGTCACACCAGTTTACAAATATCTTAAGCTTAGAATTCTATGAATGTTCTTCGATCTTGCTCGTAGTCTTGAATCTTGATCTTTATATTGTATCTTTTTGTAGTGTTCTTTAATCTTTAATCTTGAGTTTGTTCCATCATGCTTGATAAGCTATGATCTTTGAGCCTTTATCACTTGTTTCTGAACATCTTGAGATCACAACTCTTGCATCATCACTTGATCATCATGTAATACTTCACCTTCTTGCTATCTTGCGTCTTTGGACCAACATGCTCATACTTGCGATTTCTTGAAGGAGTAGCGGAAGTCTTTAACTTTATTTGATCTTGAGCTTTCTTGATTTCTTGAAACATTAAGTCTTGAGTATGAGCACGCGGTTATGAATTTGACTCAGCTGGAATGAGGTCTCGCCACCATCGTTTAAACCTGCATTTAAGGGTTTGAATTTAAAACTAGATAAGGATGAATATGTCTTTGTCATTCATCGAAGTTTGGTAACCATAACCTCTGGTTCCGTGAGGACCGTTTAACATTATAAATATTGTACCTATGATCGGGTAGATTTAATTTTAGAAGAATCTCCTTGACAAGGTTTCCAGCTCGATGTGTTGGATCCTCTAACACATATGCACTAGATTCATCGTACTTGCTAGTTCACATTATCGTAACGTCTCAAAGCAGACAACACGATAATGTGTGAATTAGTTAGTTACTATCTTACTGATTGAGTCATCAATTCATATACTGGACCAAAATCAATATCCAGTTGACACAAGCTTGATTCATATAGAATCTCGTAAGTCGCCTACCGCAGTGTTTCTTGATGTTGTCACTAGAAGGATTTCCATTCGTCACTGTAAAAAAGCTAAGGAGCATCACACTGAATGTTTTGGCAAGATCACAAGGATAATGCGTAAGACTCTTAGATACCACTTGTGTTCTTTGTTTGTGAATAACAAGTGTATTTTGGAATTGTGTCCTAATGAGATTTATGTTGATCTCTTTTGGCTCTAGACTCTATAAGTGTGTTTTGGTTTTAGTGATCAGAGGCTGGAGCTGACTGCCACCTTTTCAATACCAACTAACTCGGAATGAGAAAGTCGATAGATAACATGTTTATCTCCGTGGGAAATGAAACAAAAATCTTTTGAGAGACCTTGAGTGGCTAGGGAGGGTTGTGCATTACATCACTGGGTCCATGATGACTATTTTCAATACCAGCAATCATCTTTGTGATTCTTATAACATATGTATTGACCCGGTTTCTGCCTAAGTGTATAGAGGGCTTCTTTCTTTAGACCATTTACCCTTACATTTCTTTTTCATTCTTCAACCCCTTTAATGTTTACCAAGACGTCATCACTAGCACCTTGTTGTGATTGTTTTAGTGCACACTCATGCCTTAGTCAACATTTTTCCCTTATTATCATTCAACTCCATCTTTCCCAAGGACTTCTAATTCTATCTAGTGGAATGTCCTTGGGTAGATCCCTCCGGTTCTGGTTGGATAATCGGACTTATACCTAACCTTAACCATCTTATGACTTCATCGCCGTCGTGAATTAATAGGTTATTGGGTATAGAGATCAAAACCATAAAACCATTTGAAAATCCATCAAAGTACTCATGATATAAATCAAACCGTTTGATACTTTGATAGTTTCATTTTTAAGAAATGCTCCCCCTACACATGTGCATCGAGATTCAAAAGAGTTTTGCACAAGGAGGAAAGAGTTATGAACTTGAGTTAAAGACGATCATATTACATTTTAGTCCAATTTCCTCCCCCTCAAAAATAGCATACCATATGATGTTTTTGATTTTTTTTTGGGTAAAGGGGATTACTGATAAGTGTTAAATTGTATATAAAAATACCCAGGATTTTGCCAATAAAAGCCAAAAATATGCCAAAAGATAGAAATATGTGTGCTTTTGTGTCATAATGTGCAGGAAAGGATATTAAAGTCAAAAAAGAGCAAAAACGACAAAAACCGACAAGAAACGGAAAAGACAAGTACAAGAGAGAGATTTGAGGAAAGATATCAAAGCCGGATCAGCCCGACAACAAGAGAAGAAAGTCAATGAAGACCCAATTGAAGTCAAAGGATCAATAATGACAAGTTTTCAAAGTTCAAGGGTTCATTTGGATGTTTTGAAAGTCCAAGGACCAAAGATGTTAAAGTTAGAAAGTTGGAAAAAGGAGATAGCAAGTACAAGGGCCAGAAGTGTAAACTTCCAAACTTATTTTACACTACACTATGAAGAGAGAAACACAAGGACTATTTGTGCAATATCTCAAAACTTTCAAACTCATACGCGGTATAACTTTTCCCCTAACCACCTATAACTAATTTTCCCGCCAAATCCCGAAACAAACCCAACTTCCTAAATCACCTTTCCCGTTTCTCCCCACTCACCCCACCTCGTATTAACAGTCTTCCACATCATTTTGCACACGTGGCAACCTCTAATTGGTCCGAACACATCACCAAAGGCATCTAACGGCCAAGATTCAAAGAAAAAGAGATCAAGGGCTAGGAATGACACAAGCTTTTATCCTCTCATCACTTTCATCTATAAATAGAAGCCTGTAATAGATAGTAGTGTGTAGATAGTTAGTTAGTAAATTTTCTTTGTAATTTTCTCTTTTAAGCTTTCGTGTACTGTTCATCCTTTCAATTAAGCTTTTAAATTTTTAAAGTCAATTGTACTTCCTGTTTTTAATCTTGTACTATCCTTTCTAAAGCAAGAGAAATAGTTGAATTGAATTTGTTTTCAAGTTTTCATGTAATAAGCTGTTTTCTAGCCAATAAGCTTGTAATAAGCTCATTTTAGCTTATTGAGTTTTCTCTAGTTCTCTAGTTGTTCAAATGTTATAAAAAGTCTTCTAAATACTGTTTTTGTCTATTAGTGTTCAATATTATTCATTTGAGTTCAATTTAATTCAAGATTGGAAGCAATGAGGAGAATAAGCTCAATTTAGCTTATTGAGCTTAAGTACTTGGTCTAGAGGCTAGGAGCCATTAGGAAATTGAGATTTAAGGCCATTCACTCAGAAAGAGTGGCCTAATGTCTGAGACTACATAAAATTCAGGTTTCATTCTCTATAATATCATCTCAGCATTTGAAGCTTATTGTAGTAGCTTATTGTGTTACTTTTTGAGCTTAAACCTGCTTAATTTTGTCTAGTTAGCTTAGATACTCAAATGATTTAGAGATGTGTAGTTAGAATCCATTAAAGTTCATTATTTTCAATTCTGTCATAAGAATAGGATAAGCTAGCTGAGTAACTAGTTTATTTCTGTTAATAAGCTGTAGCTTTTAGTGTTTAGATAGCTTAATTAGGTGAGTTTAAGTTTGAGTAGATATAAGGTTTTAGCATTTTTAGTTTTAAAAATAGATTTTAAGTGAAATATTAGTTGGGACAGAATTGTTAAGTAGTGTTTGGAAAAAGGTGGTTTTGACCTTTAAAGTCAACAAGAGTTTGTTAAAACTTTTTACATAGTTGAGTTAAGTGTTATAATCAAGATTTAAAGTGAATTGGAAGTTAGCGTTAATTAGTTAGTAGTGTTTCAAGATTTGAAGTTAAAAAGTCTTGCTAGCTCAAGGCATTTAATAATCAAGTTGATTTATGTTTAAGTGTTTCACAATAGCATTTTATAGTCAATTTTGGTTAATGCTAGGTATTAGTAACATTTAGTTTTAGCCAGTTTATTGGTTATAAGTGTGTGTTATAGGCTGGCAATGACATAAAGTTTTTACCAAGTATCTCAGCAACAGCAGTATTAACTTGGTTAATACTGTTGTTGCTCATTAACTTTCTAGCTACTTTTTAACATTTGAAATTATGAGTTAGAATTTAGTTTTAAGAATCTAAGTAGTACTCTATTAGTTCTTTAAAATTCATCTCTTAAGTTTAAATTTTAAGCTTTTAGTCTAGCTATAATTTTCTTGCAAAAGTGGTATAGTAGCAGCTTAGATTTCATGCTTATTTTCTTTTGGATTCCTAAGTCCTAGTTGTTATTTCAAAATTCCTTTTATCTAGATTTGTTCAAAGTTTATAGGATAGTTTATTTCCAAAATTTCAGTTTCTAAGATTTAGAAATAAGCTTTTTAGCTTATTAGGAATAGCTTAATAATAGACAATAGCTTGAACTTTCACTTTTTGATAGCAAATTTCTTGTTAATCTTGTTAATTTTCAGCTTATTTCTTTTTAGAAATCTCTAGTATACATCACAAGCTTCATTTAGCAACTTTTGGTTTTAATTTTCATTTAGAAATAAGCTAGATATAAGCCATAGTTTAGAAAAGTTAAAATTTCAAAGCAAATCCTTAGTTTCTGTTGTACAGTTTAAAATTCTTAATTTTTAGCTTATCTAGTTGATAAAAGTCAAAAGAGCTTTTATTAAAGTTGTAGTGTATAAGCTCAGGTCCAACTTTGTAGTTTTAAGATTTAGCTAATTTTCACTTTTTAAATAAGCCAAAAATAAGCATAATCGTAGGGTCTAATTGGTACTTTCTTAATAGTTAGAGGTTGCCCGTTTTAACTAGAGTGTAATTTCCTTTTAGTTACTTACCCCGCCTACCCTTTACTTTTATCTTTTACAATTTCTACCCTGTCTTTTCAGTTTAATAAAATAGTTTTAATATTTTCAATATTAGTTTTAATAAAATTAGGGTTTATATTTTAATTAGTAAAATTAGGGTTCAATTGCTTTATAAAAATTGGGCATTTTTGTATCATTTTATTTCTGCACCTTTTTAGTAGTTAAAAACCATTTTTCTTTATTTTTCCAATTGAATTTGTATTTTCTAGAAATTAAAATAGGTTTTTAGTAATTTCTTTTTCTTAAAAAATTCATAGAAAATAGAAAAATAGTTGAAAAAATCTAATTCTTTTTCCTTAAATTTTCTTTTTCACTCTAGTATTTTTGAAAAATAAAAATAGAATTTTCGTGTAATTTTTAGAAAAAAGGTGTATTTTTAGTAATTCTTTCTTAAAAAAATCATAAAATATTCAAAAATAGTTAAAAATTTTTTAATTTTTTTCTAAAATTTTCTTTTTAAATTTGAGATTTTTAGGTATTAAATTTGTTAGTATTAGTGCTTTAGATTTTAAATTCTAGTTTTAGCTTACGTTTTTAATTCACGTTTGTTAATTTTTCGTATTAGCTAAATGTTTTTAATTCTTTAATTGTTCTTATAGTATAATTGTGCTGATTATATTTGTAGTGTATTCAAATTCAGAAAACCTTTATTACATTCTTACAGAATCCGAATTGTTTCCCAAATCTCAATTCACGACTTCGATGGGATAAGACCCGAAGAAGAATACTTCCGGTTAAAAATATAGTATTTGTTTTCTTATTGAGATTTTACCTTTTTATTTCTCTTGTTGGAGAAGTAATTTGGAAGAATTGTCACGGAATTTATACTATTACTTATATAAATTGACTAGCCCTTTACAAATGCAAACACAGCTTCGATCACGAAAATGGGATAATGGGTCAGTTTTGAGAAAAAACATATATATATTAAAAAGTCAAATGTTGGTTTTTAAAAGTCAAATGGGCTAATTCGAGTCTCATTGGATAATTATGTATGAAATAAATTAAATCATAATAATAAGAATAAGAACTTTTCAATATTATTACTATGTACGTTTATAGTATTTAGGAAATGAATGACAATAAAATTTTTGACACAAGTAATCGAGATTTTAATTCTAATAATTTTATTGATTGTGATAGTCCGGTAATCGAGTTTACTAAAGGTAGTAACTTTCTTGAATGGTAACTTTCAAAAATAACATCCTTAATAAAGTTTGAAACATGAACAAGGGTAGAAAATCCTCAATGTTATAACGCTAGATCTAAATATGTAAAATATGATCGCTTTTACACTATGCTTAAGTGATAATTAAATTGAACGAGCATGTGGTTTTCTCATTGCATGCTTACTTGTTTATTTTTATTATGGATATTTAATGGTATATATATCTAATATCTTGAGGTACGTTATGGTTTAGTCATATGTTACCACTCCGCGATTTCCGCGGATACTTCTATTGGGACCTAAGTAGTCCTGTCATTTGTTTCACTATGATCGTATTATTTCAGGCACTTTGTGATATATACTCGTTGTTCGTTTAATGAATTTATTAGAGTTTGTTGTTATCTGAATGAGAACTCTTGGTCCGTATCTTGGGAATATTTTCTGACTCCGAGCTGTGGATAATTTCAATTACCAAATATATCGGTTCGTTTACTTAATTCGATTACATGATTATTGACTTACTACTCCTGTTTCTTGCTATGTTCTTAGCCACAAACCACCTTAGCGTCATTTTATGAACAATTTATTCCAAAAATATGTATTAATATATGAAATGTTTTATCGAACTAAATACCAAATTGCGTCAAATTTGTTTTTTCTAAGAAGATATATAGAAAAATATATTTCCCAAAAATGAATGAACAATAGTTGATGTGTTTCTCGAAATGATGGTAAAAATAATTTCAAATTTCTATGTCAAATGATTTACTTATTTTCAAGAATAGGACAAAAACTTTCATAATCATATGTGATGAGTAATAATCAAATAAGTTCTCTTTTTGGCAGGGACGAATGTGTCTTCGCTCTGTCCCCAATTATGCATAGCCTAGCTAACTATGCATAATCCGGGAAGAGCCACGCTATGTCGGATGTGTCATCGCTTAGTCCTCAATTATGTATAGCCTAGCTAACTATGCATAATTCAGGAAGAGCCACGTCATGTCAGTCTAATCGTCACCTTTAAACTAGTGGTTTTGAATAAATGTTTGGGGTTAGAGAACACTTCCCAAATGGTGGATCCTTATGCTAGTAATCCTATTCGATTCATGCCGTAATAACAAGTTCGTAATTTTCCTTGGGTTCTTGAAATCTTTTCTTTCGTTTTGTGTAAACTTAGAAAGTCGCCTCGATGATAATTTCAGGAAATATTAGTGTGTCACATATAACGTGTGAAATCCATCTTATCGCTAAGGGTTGGCGATGTCTTGCCAAGGAACCTGATTCGAACTTAATTGTATCTTCCCCCCTATCTTATTTTCTAGCATTTCTCTGTTATGTTCGTATCGCGTATCGTTCTCGGTTTGAGGTAAGTTTCTTTTTACGTTTTTTAAACCGTGAAGTTTATCCTTGTTGAATAAAATCGCATTCGTTGATAGCACTCCTACTCCCGATACAATATGGGTTTCGCGTCATCTATCATTATGAATGAATCTATACGAGTTCGGAGTTGTGAATTCAAGGTGATTTTACTTGTTATGTTCTGCCTTGTGAAACACGGAATACAATGTGAGTCACACAATGGATGGCTCAAAAAGGTGAGCTTTGGCACAACAGCTAAGTACAAAGGTCTGATCTACAAGATCAAAGTGTGTCATCTGTCATCTTGATCTGTAGGGAATAAAATGGTACGCCGATGGACAGTTGAAGTTTACGACTGCGCATTGGTAGTTGAACAGACAATCCCCGTTTTACGCTACCCTTTTGTCTCCATTATACTCGTTGAGAATCCTTGAGCTTAACTCGATCCCTTTGATAGTTCGTAAGGTCAAGACGGATTAGCCATAGTTGATATTTATGTGTAAACCTTTTGGCATTGTTATGTGTTTAGTGATATGTGATTTAGTCTGATGTGCGGCGTTGTGAAAATGGACGTCGATCGTGAGGGGCTAACACGTACCTTTACAAGTGATTAACGGTTCATGATAGTGGGGCCTTTTGGCAAATGAAAGTAACTTAGGGAATAATATATCAGAATATCATACAGATGAAAATACTTGTATTCATGGTTTATAGCATGTATCTCTCCATGGGATTTAGAAAACATGTAAAGGTGGGACTATGAACTCACCTTGATAAAGTAGTTGATTGTTTTGAAATTTAATTCAAATGGAAGTAAACAGCCTCGTCACGCAACCTGAGGTAATATGTCAAGTCTTAGTTTGATTGTTTCAAAACTTTATTTCATAAAGTTTAACGTAAATATTCATTTGGTTTAGTAACTTGTGAAAACATCGTATCACTGTTCGGGCTATCATAATCCAGATGTCATGTAGTAAACGTTTGAGGAGCTAGGGCACTTTAAATCGTAAATCCCAGCAACTCGTCAAAACATCTACCCAAATGAAAACCCCTCACATGAAACTCCCTAGTAACGTGATACGTTATGATAAGATTTTATCATTTTAAGTTTCTTCAAAAGCTAGTGGATGATAAATTATGTTAAATATATAACTTAATTATTTTATAGTGTTTCGATTGACGAATGATAACGACAAAAGTGTCGGGTTTTAATAAAATCGAGTCTTATAATATTTAAATATATTTTTATAATTAATATAAAATATTACATTTTATACCCTTTAGAATGTAAAAATGACAATATATACCCTTGGTATATATTAATTTACACTTTTAAACCCTTATTTATATTTTTAAAACATTTAACCTTTTACTTAGGAAGTTGGCAAAATAGGCCCCTAGGGTTTTAAGTTTAGAGTAATTACAATTTCAGCCCCTCTAGTTATAAGTTTCAAGAATCTTACAATATATACCCCTTTGCATGAAACGTTTTGCATTTTAAGTCCAAAAATCCATAATTCTTGTATTTTTAATCTAGAAATAGATTTGCAGCTTATAGCTTATTACTATAAGGTAAAGTAAGTTGGTTTTACGAGCTTGTAGCTTATGAAAAGAGCTTATGAGCTTGAAATCCCAAAATAGGCACGTTTGGTTTAGAAATAATAACCCGATGGGTTAGGGCTTTTAGGATTAGTTTTAATGATTATAAAAGCGACAAGTGAGCTTATAGAAATAGCTTATTATAACAACTTATAGCTTATAGCTTATTAGATTCACAAAAAGAGCTTTTAGGGTTTTTAAGGCACGTTTGGTTTGGGAAAACCAAATGAGTATGCTTTAGGGTTTAAGGGCTTATTTCATGTGATCATAAAGATGTATAGGAGCTGATATATAATCTAAAACAATACAAGAGCTTATTGAATGAGTGAAAAAGGCTTACTAGTACGTGAATTGATGAAATGGGTCGAAATGAGCAATTTATAACCCGAACACTTTATGAGATGAATCAAGAGCTTCTTTCTTCTTAACCTTGGCTTCTACTTGGCTTATACTTTCTCTTCTTCCCTTCATTAGCTTGATTAGAACATGATTTTGAGGTAGAATAAAGTTTAGTGGTGAGTTTTAAAAGTATGTATGTGTTCGTGTATATATAGGGTCAAGAGAGGAGTAGTTGTGACAGACCGTCAATTTCAGGTCATTATTTTATTCTCGAGTATTAATTATATTTTTCATTTTTATGTTGAGATATGAACTCACAACTAACCGAGAGAATTAGGGCTTACATTTGTAATTAACGCGACGTTTACAAAGAACCGGCGAATTCTACATTAAGCATCGACGCTTATATTTTCAAAATGCCATAGAAATAATTTTATTACATTCATTTTTATTTTTTTGTTACGCACATTTTTCGTATTTTACGTAAAATCTTTACAAGCGATGTTTATAATTATTATTCGTCTTGTACCGTACGTAAATTAAATTTCCAGAAAAGTATCCCATTTTATGTAGAACTATTTTTACTTTGTTCGTTTTTACTTCGTGGTTCCGTCTTAACTCTCGTTATATTTTACGTTAATACCCGTTAGCCTCAAAACTACCTACCTATCTTAAAATTTATACCCTAAACACTAAAATTATTATTAATAAAACTCAAATGTGGTAAGAACACCACTCCTTGTGGCGTGTCACAAGATGAAGCAAAGACTAGGACACTTGTCCTAGTCAAATGCATGTAATGCATGTTCAACACATATAAAAAGCTCACTTTGACCATCAAACACACACACACCATCATTTTATAACTCAAAACCAGAAAATTACTCTCTCCCTCTCCATCTTGACGCCACCATAACACCCATTTTATAATTTTTGAAGATCAAGTAAAGAAGAACACTAGTGAATATGACTACCTAGTGTAATCCTTATACTTTGGAAGTGATTAAGAAGGGTTTTTAAGAAGGTTTTACACAAGTTTGGGGCTGAAGTTATACAAGTTTTTATAAAGTCATTTGGGTAAATAAAATGTTGGTCAAAAGTATTTTTGGGTGAAGATTAAGCTTGGAGTTGAAGCTTCCATCAATCCTTGTTCTTGTTTTGATCATTGTGATCTTTTCTACACTTCTTTTGGTAAAAGTTTAATGGGTTCTTGTTATGTTTTTCTTGATTTCCAAATGTATATGTATATGCATGATGTATGATGATCAAGGAATAAAAATGTTAATGCATGCATAGATCTAGGTTAGATCTAACAAGAATGACCATTAAAACTAGTGAGAAAAGTATAAAAATTCATAGGCTGTAATGAACAGTAAGTTTTATAAAACTCAGTAGGTTTGAGGTTGGATTTGATAGCATGAGGTCATAGATAAATCTCTTATGAACACTTGACAATTGGATGATTCCTAGAGGATAAATAATGAATGAGTTATGATCAAAACACTAAAACAAGTCAAATCTGGACCTTGCTGTACAGATTGTGTAAAAAGTCATATTTACGAACTGAACCATTTAAAAAGTGAAAACTATTGGTTGTAGCTAAAGTCATGTAGATTCTAAATCAGTTGGATAGTCAACCAACTCTTTATGGTTTGTAAATGGCGTTAAAAATGGTGAAAGTGAAATTTCAGTCCGAAATTATAACATGACCTTTATGTATAAAAGTAACCCTATGTATATGTATGACTAAAAGATGTACTAAAATGAGTTTGAATCTGTAAAGTAGACTTAAATATGAATCCAAGCATATAAATATATAAATTATACCATTTACGGTTTATAAATTATGCCTATTTTCGTAAACACAAAAGTATATAAAATTTACTACTACCCGAACACTATACTATGTAAAGCGATTTTTGTAACTAAAACCCAAGGTGGTAAGGACCCACTTCTTGGGAGTTTTAAAAGGCTAACAAACTGATAATAAAAGTATCCCGACCCCGAGAACCCGAAAACTTACAATAAAAGTCGTTTATGAGCTAAAATGGACCCGTAAGGCTTATTGGACCACTAGGCCCAATGAAACAAAATGGACTCTATGGACTTAACATTAGGCCCAACCCACTTGGACACTATAGATGGACTAAGACCTGGTCTTAAAATGATAATATCCATAAAAGAGCTTCATGTACTTGGTTAATGGGCTTAATGGGCTTTTGGGCTAATATGGACAATACTAGTTGAAATGGCTAAAAGTGGTAAATTAAAAACATGTAAAAGCTTAAGTTTAAAATACTTACATCATATAAACTTGATCATCATGTTAACTACATGTATACATATATATTTACTTTATTTATGAGTTTTCGTTAATTATTACCGACTAGAAACCTAAGACCCGTTACTAATTGTATAGGTCTTGGTTAATCGACTCGCCTACTCCCGAAGATCTTATTCATATTGCTATTTTCTTCCGACATCACTTGTGAGTTCATAGCCCCTTTTTCTACATATACTTGTTTTATAAATTCTACGGGGTGAGATTACATGCTTGTTTTACCTTTGGACACAAGTACTTTCAAAATTGTATGCTATCCAGACTGTTGCTTGAATATTATTGCCTAAGTTACCTCAATGCCAATTAAGTCCCTTTTTCCTATCATGAACCATTAAATTACTAGTGTAGTAAGCGCGAATGTTGTGGGTAGATCTATCGGGACTGACAATCCCCACCTTGCTGTTGGGTCACAAGTTGATCATGGTGCATTTAACATGTTGAAAATTCTAGAATGTTTGGCATGCATTCTATATGCTTAAGGGCAGACGTTAAGGTTTCGATGTCATGAGCTTAGTGCAATAATACATATTTCTTTTAGACTTGGTGAATTTGTTTCTCTTATCTACACTACTAAATCTTGTGGCCCATGCTTTATTTACTGTTAAACCTATGAATTCACTCAACAGATTTTGTTGACATTTTAGCATGTTTGATCTCAGGTCTAAAGGTGTGATTCTCTAGATGGGTGCCGCAAAGGATATCATGAAGATGGATTCTGTGTTTTTCTTAAATTTGATTCTAACTTTTAAACTTGTTCTCTAAAACAATTGCCATCTTTTGAAAACTATGTGTTATTACTTTTATGTCACCTTGTAAACTGTTGGGACCAAAACTAAACTCTGATCTTTGGTGATGCATCAAATGAAAACTTTATTTAAAAATGTCTCTTTTGTGGTCGTTTCCTATTACTTGTTGTTGTGCTATGACGTCGCACCCCAATTATTACCGTTCCGCTGCCGTCAGATTTTGGGGGTGTGACACTCTCCCACTATCCCACCGCCCTATTATTTTTTCTCGATTCTTCTTCCACACGCCCACACGTACCACCTCTCTATCCCCATATGTGTTTCTCTTAAGCCTCTTCAGATCCAAACCATCCATTCTTACACTGAATGATTTTGATGAAGAGTGTTCTGATTAAATTAGGGTTTTTAGTATTGGGTGCTTTTAGATTTTTGGGGTTTTGATTGATACATCTAAACCCAAGTAAGAAGCAGCCAAATGTTATTGGTTATGATTTGCCGGCGGTTGTTACTGAAGTCAGAACAAGCGGCCGGATCTTCAAAGGTTAAAGTATTTATTGGTAAGAAGATTTTTGACATATACATTTAGAAATATATAAACAATTTGATGCGTGTTTTGAAAGTGATTTTGGCAAACTGAATAATGTTTGGATATCCAAAATTAATCAGATAATAGGATCTGTAATGATATTGTTATCCTACAGTTGTAGCTCAGTAGTTTACATCTATCTTAATGACGTTCTTACCAAAATATCATGACAGAACTATGTTTAACTCCATTAAAAGAAGTCATTTATTTATGATTTTAAAAAGTATATTAAAAGGTTTGCGTAATGCATTAGCTCCTTGCTAAAAGCCTGAAATCACTTCACATATGATTGCAACAGATCTCTATGATTAACTCAATGCCTCATCACTTATCGTTCATAAAAATAATCAATTCTTAAGAAAGAAATTATGTGTTAGCTGCACTACATATTAATATCTGATTTTTTTAGTTTGCAGTCCAAGATTCAAGCTTTCGCGTCTGTCATGATCCCCATTCAACGTGTGTTGGC
>BQNB010062871.1:0-35908 GCA_026074375.1 Tanacetum coccineum
TCAAGACTAAAGTCGAAGCATAGTATGCTAAGTTTAAATTTTTGTAAATTGGAGTGACCTCCCTTAGGGGGAGATTGTTAGGAACAAGAAAAGTCTCGGTCACTTCCTATATTAACTAGTCAAACCACGTAGTTAGTCAATATTTAGTTTATAAGCTAATAGTGCCCAAAGGCCCATGAAAAGCCTTACTAGGCCTATGGCCGGCCACCCTTGGTGTATAAATACCCTCTCCATGCCTTGGAGAGGGTGGTTGGTTGGTTGTATGTTTCATTTCACTTAATGCATTTCATATTCTCTACTTTCTCTCACTATAAAATACATCCTTCCTCCCACTTTCTATCACACCTCGTAAATTCTCGGTTAGTATTTCGACCCATTCCGGTCATCTACTTTTAAATTTTATACGTTACGTTTAAATCTGACAGTTTACTGGGAAGCTAAACTGCGTAAAAACTAAAAAACGTCATCGAACGCGTTCTGACATCGGTTATAAATTAAATTAGGCTTAATATGAGATACTTTAGCTTTCCTGAGTATTTCGTAATTTTTAATCACTTCCGATATTAATTTTAGGGTTTTATCCTTTAAATTGCGTTTTTCGCATTTTTGACCAAACAGAACCCCAGAAACTCGAAATCTTTTCGTGTAAACTCAAGTTATCGATAATCTTATACCCTAAGCCTAAAAATTTCGTTCACCTCTTTTTGTATGGCATATTGGACGCCTAAAACCACAACAAAGTCACCATACACTTGAAATTAAATCATTTAAGCTCCACTAACTCATAATTTTGAATTCTTGTCATGCATGTGAAGGAAAATGACATCTTTATTTCCTAGTAGCTTGCATGCATGCCATATCTTACACATCACATGCATACTTATACCTTTGACCTTATTTGACCAAGCTTAAGCCTTAAGGAATGAACCAAGACAACAAAAATTGAACCAAGATGGTCCTTGTGGCTTGCTCGGCCGAACCACATCAAACACACCCTTGGTGTGTGTTGGTTACTTACTTGGCCATTTAACCCTAAAAAACCTAGCACTTTGTCCTATATATATCATCACATATTCACACTTAGGGTTATCTTCCATTTCAAAGTCACCAACAAAAACACACATCTCTCTCCCTACTCCACGACACACATACATATACATATACTTTCCATAACTTTTGATTTCTAGCAAGATCCAATCATTCCAAGTTCATTCCTAGTCATATCTAAAGTGTTGTGAAGCATTTGTTCCTTGATTTCAAGAATTATAAAATTAGGGTTTGCAAGATTAATTGGGGTTTTTATAGATCTATAGTTCTTGGGTATAGATCTTGTGTCTTCACTACTTGTTCTTCTTGATTTGTAAGTTTTTCTTGAATCTTTGCTTGGTTTCATCTATTATCTTTATAGATATATGCTTGTTCATAAAGATCCATGTATTTGTGTTATTTTCACAAAAGAAATAAATTAATATTTTGTCATCTTTTATAAAGTGGAAGTAAAAATTGTTACAACTTTATTTATGATTTTTTATCCATGTTCTGTTGGGAGATTGAGTGTTATGAGAGTTGTAAACAATAGAGATTAGGTTTGTTAGGGATAGTTTGTTGGTTGGTTATTGGTGAATAAAGATTAGGGTTAGATTAGGCACTAATATGCGAGTTGGGTTGATTTTGGTCGTATTTCGGTTAAACACCCTTGGTGTCCCGAAATGGTTTTGAGGTTTTGAGCGACCTAAAAATATTTTCATTAGGCGTAAAAGTAGTTTTTGAAGAGCTTGTTTCGGATAGATAGTTTTTCATATATCACACTTTAAAATTGGACTTAAAAGGGCCAAGTTATGGCCAAATGAAACTCGAAATATTTTTCAGCAACATAGATGAATAGTGTGCTGTTTTGAATGGTAAAATGGGTTTTCGGACATTTTTGGACTTTCTAAACACTAGCGAAATATATAGTAACATATATATATATTGATTTGTAACATTTAAAGACGTCATTAGCGTATTTTAAGAAAAGCGATAAAGTTACTAAAAATAGTAAGTTTGGTAAAAAGTAGCGAAACGGACAAGGAAGTTAAGCGATTGAGGCTAGTTAGAGCATTTTAAGAATATGGAAACATAAGAAAATAGGGGACGCTATTAGCATTTTGAAACTAAAAACTTTCCTAAAAAGGAAAGGTTTTAATAAATAGTAACTTTTTTGCAAGTGGTCGAGATTTATAAAGATGTTATAAAATTATCTAAGTCTTTTATTACTAAAACACAAACACACTTGGATACTTTAAATGATAAACATGGATGCTTTACTTGTTTACTTTGCCGAATACTAAGTCATACCCATATTTAATCTAGGTCGTGGCTAGACCTCCTTATATCATCATCGTTGTTGTGATTATTGATTATCCTTGTTAAGGTGAGTCCATAGCCCCACGTTTTTACTGATTTACAAATGCTTTATACTTTGGGGTGAGAAACATTGTTTGCTTTTAAAATTGGACACAGTTCATTACGCGAGTTTACATGTTTATGTGTTGCCCAAAGTTGCTTTACAAACCCACTACTGCCTGAATTAATCATGAACGTTAATTCGTCGGTCGGAGGACCTGTGAGGGAGCGCGGTGATAAATAGTTTATTGGGACTAATTATCCCAAACCGGGAGAGTAGCGCATCACTGTTCGAGTATGCCCAGACCAAATGGGTATATGTCATGACGCTGTAGCATTCTGTAGTGTCTTTGGTTTGTGACACCGGTTGAAGGGTAGGAATACAAAAGTGACCAGTATGTAAACATGCCATGTGATTAATAGCTTCAGTGTCATGAGCTTAGGTGCAACAGTAAATACATTTTAAGTATGTTGTATCATATAGTAGTCGCATACGTTTTAAAATCTTGTTGCCACTCTTAAATTAACTAAACCTATGAAAAAATCAACATTAAAGTGACGTATTAAACATGTTTTCTCTCAAGTGCTTAGCTTGATTAATTCTTGATGCTAAATGGAGTCTATGTGTGCTATGTTGACTCTGCCAATTTCAAGACTTATCTATTATATACTCGTTGTTATTATCAAAACTTTGTTATGCTTCCGCTACATTTAACTCTCTTATGACCGGTTGTAAAACTTAAATTTATTTTCTTTTATGCAACGAGTAAACTTTTTCAAACATCTATGATTAGTGGTCGTTCTTTGTTGCTTGTGTTTGGATTGTTATGACGTCACGCCCTCGAACACGTATTCCGTCCAGGCCCCATCTGGGGGTGTGACAGATTGGTAATCAGAGCCAAGGTTTTAGATAACCAAGTAGTTATACTAGGTCTGGTCTATAACCAGTATGTGATCCTATGTCCCTCTATCTGTGCTTACGTGTTATCTATCCTTGCTATATACATATATATAAGATTTCTATATATACTTGAGACTATTACATATCGCCATATTTACCTTGCCATTCATTTCATCGTTTCTTTATGCCTTGCATGGTTTCATATAAAGGAGATTTACATAAACTTTTGCTTGTGCAGATCATGGCAGCTTCAGATATCGCTATTTCTTTTGATTCTCATATGAGAAATATTCCCTACTGTTATTCCTTCTACTTCGGTGGTTGCTCCAGAGACTTCTACTATTGCCCCTGTTATTTCATTTGCCGCTCCTGTGGTTGAGACGACTCTCGTCGCTTCACCCACTGGATTATGTGGCTTGGTTCCTTATTCGGGTTCCAATTCTGATTTACCAGATGAGATGTCTTTACCAGAGCACATTTCCTCACTACCAGCTATTTCACCATTCTTGTGCACCGATTCTTCTGAGGCTCCTGATTCTTCTGATGGACCACCATCGCAGGACCCTTATGTTGCTACCGTTGCTCATTGGAGGAGCAGGGTAACAGGGGGGGGGGGGGGGGGGGGGGGGGGGGGGGGGGGGGGGGGGGGGGGGCACATCCAACAACATCATCAGAGTTCCAATTCTCCTGTTAATCCTCGCTCAGGATTCGTCGACGGTTAGCGATTCTTATCCGACCCGAGGAGGCTATTCCTTTTGGTCAACCTTACCGCACCCACCTTAACGGGCCGCGTAAGTTGTTGACTGCGAGGAAGATAATTGGACCTTTACCAGCTCGCAGATTAGCATCGAGGCATGCATCACCTCGTTCTTCAGACCATCACTCATCTTCTTCATTAGTTTTATCTATGGATTTTTTGCAGTTTCATTCTTCGGGTTTTGGATGCATCAGATCAGGCCATTCTGGACCTCGACTAGAATTATCACTCAGATTGTGTTACCCTCCGAGGAGAGCACCACGACGTAGTAAGGCATTTCATCGTTGGTGTGCTGCTCCATTATCTACTCTGTATCCACCGACTACATCAGAGTCATCATCAGGAGATTCATCAGAGAGACCCCTGCATTCATCTTCTCATTCTGCTGGACCATCTCGCAAGAGATGTAGATCCCCAGTTGATTCTGTACCATCATCTACGCCAGTTATAGGATCATTAGCTTCTACCCTGCTTGATCTCTACCACCCTAGTAAAGAGGTTCAAGATATTCCAAATTCGACCTGAGGCTAGCATAGAGGAGGATGCCGAGGTTGGTCCTATAGAGACTGGGGTTGATATGGAGTTAGGTATTGGTGATGGGAATGATGTTAGAGATTATGTTGAGATTGGCCCTAGGGATGTCAGGGATGATACAGAGCAGTATGAGGCTGACGCCAGTGCTGGAGGCATGGTTGAGGTAGGTATCGACCTGATGTCCGCACCGATAGTTGATGAGGAGATTCTAAAGCCAGCTGGAGAGGATTCTTTTTATTCGTCTGGCACTAAGGATGGCATTGTTAGGTCATTCGAGGATATGCCGATTGACTTGGGTGATGATGTGAGTGACTTTTACCATCACATGTCTGAGGTTCGTATTGATAGGATTGTCGGGATTGAGACTTCTCAGAGCCGGTTGGAGGCCGATCAGTTGATAGCTAGCGGAGACAGAGCTAGGATGGCCGAGAGGATATATAGCTTGAGGTTGGAGAACCTCAAGGTTCGTGCTATCTTGGATATTAAGAGGGATCGTGTGAACAGCCTTCGTCTTCATATGTCCCTTTCACTGGAGGAGTTTCATCAGGTTCGTTGGGATCTTGTTGATACTCGAGGGAGACTTAGGAGGTTGGAGTCATATGTTGAGAGACGTTTGGGTTTTCGCCCTTAGACTAGTAGTACCATGATCATGTAGGCCACTAGACTAATGGTTAGGTCTAGATGTTAGTAGTAAAAATAATTGTGGATCATGTACCTATTTTGGATTTTGGTTGTAACCGAATTATGCTTTTATTCATGAAACGAAAAGCTTGTTTTGACTCTCTCGCTTATTTATCTATATTGTTATTTATTCGTTCTGGCAATCGTGTTGTAATTATATTTTATTTCATAGCATGTATTAAATTATCGTTATCAATAATCGTGTATTCGTTTCAAAATCTCACTATGGGTTGTGTCTTGTGATGTAGAACAATGACTATCACTCGCTCCGGTATGACCCCTGAAGCAATCGAAGAACTCGTTAACCGACGTGTGGAAGAAGCGTTGGCTGCTCATGAGGCGACCCGTGCCGCCAATGCTCTCGAGACTAAAAACCAAAGCCAAAATGGCAGTGATGGCGACAATGGAAATGGTGGAAATGGAAATGGTAGAAATGAGAATCCAGATGAGAATGTTAGAGGTGATAGACCTGTTGCTAGAGAATGCACCTACCAGGACTTCATGAAGTGTCAACCACTCAACTTTAAGGGAACGAAAGGAGTTGTAGGTTGTATAGATGGGTTTAAGTAAAAAAAAAATGGACACAGTGTCCATCTCAGCAAACTGCCTAAGAAAGTCCCAAGTTAAGTATGCTACTTGCACCCTGTTGGACAGTGCACTAACTTGGTGGAACTCACATAAGAGGACTATTGGGACCGAGGCTATGTTTGCCATGTCATGGGGGGGAGCTCATGAAACTAATGACTAAAGTGTATTGCCCAAGGAATGAGATTCAGAAAATGGAAAATGAAATGTGGAACTTAACCGTGAAGAACAATGATTTAACTGCTTATACTTAGAGATTTCAAGAGTTGACCATGATGTGTACCAAAATGGTCCCCGAGGAGGAAGATCGGGTGGAGAAATTCATTGGAGGTCTTCCTGATAATATCCAAGGGAATGTAATTGCTGCAGAACCCACAAGACTACAGGATGCCATTCAAATCGCCAACAACTTGATGGATAAGAAGTTGAAAGGCTATGCTGTGAAAAACGCAGAGAACAAGAGGAGATTGAACAACAACTATGGAAACAACCATGGACAACAACCACCGTTCAAACGACAGAATACTAGAGGTCAGAATGTTGCTAGAGCCTATGTGGCTGGTAACAATGAGAAGAAGGAGTATGAAGGTACTTTGCCCTTCTGCAACAAGTGTAAGCTTCATCATGTAGGCCCTTGCACTATAAGATGTGGGAAGTGTAACAAGATTGGACATTTGACCCGGGATTGTAAGGTTACCAATTCCACTACTTCTACCTAGAGAGGTCAAATGGTGAATCAGAGGGATGTGACTTGTTTCGAGTGTGGAGCACCAGGACATTTCCGGAAGGATTGTCCCAAAGTCAAGAACCAAAACCGTGGGAACAAAACAAGAGTTCCTGATGCAAGAGGCAAAGCATATGTCCTAGGAGGAGGTGACGCAAACCCAGGTTCCAACACTGTCACGGGTACGTTCCTTCTCAACGATCATCATGCTTACATGTTATTTGATTCGGGTGCCGATAGAAGTTTCGTATCAAATACTTTTAGTGCATTGTTAGATATTACTCCCTCTGCCCTAGACGTTAGCTATGTTATCGAACTAGTTGACGAAAGAACTTCAGAAACTAATATTGTGCTTAGGGGTTGTATATTAGGATTGTTAGGACATCCATTTAATATCGACCTGATGCCCATAGATTTGGGTAGTTTCGATGTTATCATCGGATGGATTAGTGTTTGCACAGAATCATGGCGGTTGATTGTCTGTGACGAGAAGATAGTGCGTATTCCCTATGGAAACGAGATTCTGATCGTTCAAGGAGACAAGAGTGATAAGGAGAAGAAATCTACATTAAGCATTATCTTGTGTGTGAAGGCCCAGAAGTATATGGAGAAAGGTTGTTAAATATTTCTAGCGCAGGTTACGATGAAAGAAAACAAAGACAAGTCGAGGGAGAAGCGACTCGAAGACCTGCCGACTGTACGGGACTTTCCAGAAGTCTTTCCTAAAGACTTACCTGGATTACCACCGATACGACAAGTTGAATTCCAAATCAACTTAGTCCTAGGTGTTGCACCTGTAGCTCGAGCCCCGTATAGATTAGCACCATCGAAAATGGAAGAATTGTCCACTCAACTACAAGAACTTTCTGACAAAGGATTTATAAGACCAAGTTCCTCACCCTGGGGAGCTCCGGTTTTGTTTGCCAAAAAGAAAGATGACTCTTTTCGAATGTGTATCGACTACCATGAACTTAACAAGCTTACTGTGAAAAATCGATACCCACTTCCAAGAATCGATGACTTGTTTGATCAGTTGCAAGGATCAAGTATGTACTCGAAGATCGACTTGAGGTCTGGCTATCACCAACTCAGAGTTCGTGATGAGGATATTCCAAAGATGGTGTTCAGAACTCGCTATGGTCATTACGAGTTCCAAGTGATGCCTTTCGGGTTGACTAACGCGCTCGCAGTGTTCATGGACCTGATGAATCGAGTATGCAGACCGTACTTAGACAAAATTTTGATCGTGTTCATTGATGACATCTTGATCTACTCTAAGACCAAGGAATAACATGATGTACATCTTAGACTAATTTTGGAGTTTCTCAAGAAGGAAGAATTGTACGCCAGGTTCTCGAAGTGCGACTTTTGGTTGTCGAAGGTACAATTTCTTGGACACGTGATTTAAAGTGGAAGCATTCCACGTTGAATTTCCCTGCGAAGATTGAGTCAATCAAGGATTGGGAATCACCCAAGACCCCGACAGAAATCCGCCAATTTTCTAGACTTGCCGGTTACTACCGATGATTTATCAAAGGTTTCTCCAAGATTGCCAAGCCAGACGAAGCTTGACTTAGAAAGAGTTAAAGTTATAGAATTGGGGTGAAAAGGAGAAATTTGCTTTCCAGACATTGAAACAAAAGATGTGTTGTGCACCGATTTTAGGCATTAGCCCGAAGGAAGTGAAAAACTTCGTAGTAATATGTGATGCTCTCATAAGGGGATTAGCGCTTGTGTTTGAAGCAAAGGAGAAAGTCGTAGCTTTATGCATCCTACAACTCAAAATCCATGAAAAACTCACAACACAATGATTTGGAATCTAGGAGCTGCGGCGTTCGCTCTCAAGATGGTGGAGACATTACCTTTACGGCATGAATGCGTTGTGTTCACTGATACCTAAGAGTTTGCAACATATCTAGATCAGAAAGAGTTACATATGAGACAAGTAGATGGTTAGAGCTGTTAAGTGACTACGACTGTGAGTTACGTTAATCACCCGGGAAAGGCGAATGTGGTGGCTGATGCGTTGAGCCAAAATAGTAGACCTAAGCCACTACGAGTTCGAGCCTTGGTTATGACAATCGGTTTGAACCTCCCTGAGCGAATCTTGAATGCTCAGGTTGAGGTGAAAAAAGAAGAGAATTACGAACAGAAATTAGGTGGCATTGAATCAAGATCTGGAGCCATGTACAGACGAAACGTTATGTTGAAGAATAGAAGCTAGGATACCATGTTTTTGGCTGACTTAAGGCTTTTATTTATGCACGAGTCGCATAAGTCAAGTATTTGATATCCACCCTGGATCGGACAAATGTACCAATATTTGAAGAAGCTATACTAGTGGCCCAACATGAAAGCAAAAATTGCCACATATGTGAGTAAGTGTATGACTTGCGTAAAGGTTAAAGAAGAATACCAGAAACCGTCTAGTTTGTTGGTACAACCTAAAATCCCTAAATGGAAGTGGGAGAATATAACTATAGATTTCATGACAAAGTTAACCAAAGACGGCAAGAGATAATTAAGGTTAATAGTCGATCGACTTAACTAAAATCTTCTCATTTTCTGCCAACAAATGAAAATGACTTGAAGGAGAACATGACTAACAGTAAAATTAAAGAAGTGGTGTCGAACATAAGTTTGCCGGTTTTGATCATCTCTAATCGCGATGGCAAGTTCGTGTCTCAATTCTGGCAATCTCTTCAAGAAGCTTTTGGAACTCAATTAGATATGAGTACAGCGTACCACCTAGAAACAAATGTTCCAAGTGAGAAGACTATCCAAACATTGGAAGACATGCTTCGAGCATGTGTGATAGATTTTGGAAAGGGATGGGACAGACACCTACCATTGATAGAGTTCTCCTACAACAACAGATACCATACAAGTATTAAAGCTACACCCTTTGAGGCATTGTATGGTCGCAAATGCCGGTCACCTATCTTATGGGCTGAGGTGGGAGACACTCAGCTCACTGGCCCAGAAATTGTTCGTGAAACAACATAGAAGATTATCCAAATCAAGCGTCGTCTACAAGCTTCACGTGATCTAAAAAAGAGCTACGCTGATAAGAGATATAAGCCATTGGAGTTTCAGGTTAGGGATAAGGTCATGCTGAAAGTATCGCCCTAGAAAGGAGTAATACGTTTCAGCAAACGGGGAAAGCTGAACCCTCGTTATATTGGACCCTTTTAAAGATTCCTCGCCCAAGGTAGAACATTGCATTTCAACAGAAATTACCAGAGAAACTAAGCCGTGTTCATAGTACCTTCCACGTCTCAAACCTTAAAAAGTGCTTATCCGACGAACCGCTCGCTATTCCGTTAGACGAAATCCACATCGACGAAAAGCTCAATTTCATTGAAGAACCGGTTGAGATTGCGGACCGTGAAGTTAAACGTTTGAAGCAAAGCCGCATTCTAATCGTAAAGGTCCATTGGAATTTGAGAATAATCCCGAGTATACCTGGAACGTGAAGACCAAATGCAAAAGAATAACGCTCACTTTTGCAAACCTTTATCCTGCTTCTCAAGCTACGTCCTAAGCTTTGAGGACAAAGATATTTTAATGGGGAAAGGATGTCACACCCCGTAAATTACTGGTTAGTATTCTGACCCATTCCGGTCATCTACTTTTAAATTTTATACGTTACGTTTAAATCTGACAGTTTACCGGGAAGTTAAACTGCGTAAAAACTAAAAAATGTCATCGGACGCGTTTTGGCATCGGTTATTAATTAATTTAGGCTTAATATGAGATATTTTAGCTTTCTTGAGTGTTTTGTAATTTTTAATCACTTCCGATATCAATTTTAGGGTTTTATCCTTTAAATTGCGTTTTTTGCGTTTTTGACCAAACAGAACCCTGGAAACTCGAAATCTTTTCGTGTAAACTCAAGTTATCGATAATCTTATACCCTAAGCCTAAAAATTTCGTTCACCTCTTTTTGTATGGCATATTGGACGCCTAAAACCACAACAACGTCACCATACACATGAAATTAAATCATTTAAGCTCCACTAATTCAAAATTTTGAATTCTTGTCATGCATGGGAAGGAAACTGACATCTTTGTTTCCTAGTAGCTTGCATGCATGCCATATCTTACACATCACATGCAAACTATACCTGACTTCCATTTTGACCAAGCATAAGCCTTAAGGAATGAACCAAGACAACAAAAATTGAACCATGATGGTCCTTGTGGCTTGCTTGGCCGAACCACACACAAACACACCCTTGGTGTGTGTTGGTTGCTTACTTGGCCATTTAACCCTAAAAACCCTAGCACTTTGGCCTATATATACCATCACATATTCACACTTAGGGTTATCTTCCATTTCAAGGTCACCAACAAAAACACACATCTCTCTCCCTCTCCTCCCTACTCTACGGCACCCGACATAACATATACTTCCATAACTTTGATTTCTAGGCAACCATCCAATCACTACCAAGTTTCATTCAAGTCATATCTAAGTTGTATGTGAAGCACTTGTTCCCTTGATTTCAGAATATAAAATTAGGGTTTTGCAAGATAATTGGGATTTTATATAGATATATAGTTCTTGGGTATAAGATCTTGTGTTTTCACTACTATGTTCATCTGATTGTAAGGTTTTTCATTAATCCTGCTTGGTTTCATCTATTATCTTATAGATCTATGCTTGTTCATAAAGATCCATGTGTTTGTGTTATTTTCACAAAAGAAATAAATTAATATTGTTGTCATCTTTTATAAAGTAGAAGTAAAAATTGTTACAACTTTATGTTTATGATTTAAAAAATAACCATTGTGTTCTTGGTGAATTGAGGGTTGATGAAGTTGCAACAATAGAGATTAGTTGGATTAGGGTTTAGTTTTTGTTGGTTTGGTTATTAGTGAATAAAAGGATTATGGTTAGAATTAGCACTAATTGCGAGTTGGGTTGATTTTTGTCGTATTTCGGTAAACAACCCTTGCTATCCCCGAAATGGTTTGATGTTTTGAAGCGACCTAAAAATGTTCATTAGGTCGAAAAAGTAGTTTTTTTGAAGAGCTGTTTCGGATAGATAGTTTTTCATATATCACACTTTAAAATTGGACTTAAAACGGTCAAGTTATAGTCAAATGAAACTCGAAACATTTTTCGGGAACATAGATGAATAGTGTGCTGTTTGGAATGGTAAATGGGTTTTCGGACACTTTCGGACATTTTTGGACTTTCTAAACACTAGCGAAACATATATATATATATATTGATTTGTAACATTTAAAGACGTCATTAGCGTATTTTAAGAAAAGCGATAAAGTTACTAAAAATAGTAAGTTTGGTAAAAAGTAGCGAAACGGACAAGGAAGTTAAGCGATTGAGGCTAGTTAGAGCATTTTAAGAACATGAAAACATAAGAAAATAGGGGACGCTATTAGCATTTTGAAACTAAAAACATTCCTAAAAAGGAAAGGTTTCTCTAAATAGTAACTTTTTGTAAGTGTCGAGATTTATTAAAGATGTTATAAAATTATCTGAGTCTTTTATTACTAAAACGCAAACACACTTTGGAATGCTTTAAATGATAAACATGGATGCTTACACTGTTAAGTTGTCCAAGCTAAGTCATACCCATATTTAATCTAGGTCACGACTAGACCTCCTAATATCATCATCGTTCTTGTGATTATCGATTATCCTTGTTAAGGTGAGTCCATAGCCCCACGTTTTTACCGATTTACAAATGCTTTATACTTTAGGGTGAGAAACATTGCTTGCTTTTTAAAATTGGACACAAGTTCTTTACGCGAGTTTTACATGTTTATGTGTTGCCTAAGTTGCTTATTAACCCACTACTGCCTGAATTATCATGAACTGTTAATTTCTCGACCAGAGGACCGGTTGAGGGAGCGCGAATGAATAAATATATCTATTGGGACTAATTATCCCTATTCGGGTGAGTAGCGCTCACTGTTCGAGTTTGCCATGAACAAACGGATATATGTCATGTCGATGTGCATTATGGTGGTCTTTGGTTTGGGAAACCGGTTAAGGGCAGGAATACTATGTGACAGGATGTAACATGCCCTGTTGATTATTAGCTTCAGTGTCATGAGCTTAGTGCAACAGTAAATACTTTTTATGTGATGTTGTATCTGTTATAGTAGTCGCATACGTTTTGAAATCTTGTGGTCCACTCTTGTATTAACTTAAACCTATGAATTCACCAACATTATGTTGAAGTTTTAAACATGTTTTCTCAGGTGCTTAGCTTGGATTGATTCTTGATGCTAAATGGAGTCTATGTGCTATGTGACTTCGCCAATTTCAAGATTTATCTATTATATACTCGTTGTCATTATCAAAATTTGTTATGCTTCCGCTACATTTAACTCTCTTATGACCGGTTGTAAAACTTAAATTTATTTTCTTTTATGCAACGAGTAAACTTTTTCAAACGTCCATGATTAGTGGTCGTTCTTTGTTGCTTGTGTTTGGATTGTTATGACGTTACGCCCTCAGACACGTATTCCGTCCAGGCCCCGTCTAGGGGTGTGACACACGGTACCTAGCAAAGATTATATTCTGCTACCATTGTGGCCTGCTGATCTACCATTCTCTCAAAATTCAAAGAGTTCTCCTGATGCTGGATTCAAACCTTCAGTAGATAATGAAAAAAAGGTTACTGAAGAACCAGGAAAAGAAGGTGGTGATTCAAATAATGATAAAGATAAAGAGGATGATAATGTTAACAACACTAACAATGTTAATACTGCTAGTGATGGAAACATCACTAACATTGTTAATGCTGTTAGTTCAACTGTTAATGCTGCTGGCATAGAAGTTAATGTTGTTGGTGCAAAAACAAGCATTGAACTTCCATATGATCCAAATATGCCTGAATTAGAAGATATTGTTTATTCAGATGATGATGAAGATGTTGGTGCAGAGGCTGACATGAACAATTTGAATACATTTATGCATGTCAGTCCTATTCCAACTACAAGAATACACAAAGATCATCCAGTTGAACAAATTATTAGAGACTTGAATTTAGCACCTCAAACAAGAAGAATGACAAAGAATTTGGAAGAACATGGTTTGTTTAGTTTTGTTCAGCAAAGAACAAACCATAAAGACTTTCAAAATTGCTTGTTTGCTTGCTTTTTATCACAAGAAGAACCCAAAAAGGTAATTCATGCATTAATGGATCCATGCTGGATAGAGGCTATGTAGGAAGAGCTTCTATAATTCAAGCTACAAGAAGTTTGGACCCTGGTCGATTTACCAAATGGCAAAAGGCCCATATGCACTAAATGGGTTTACAGGAACAAGAAGGATGAAAGAGGCATTGTGATAAAGAACAAAGCAAGATTGGTTGCTCAAGGGTACACACAAGAAAAAGGGATTAACTATGATGAAGTCTTTTCCCCTATTGCCAGAATTGAAGCAATTAGGCTATTCTTAGCCTATGCCTCATTTAAAGACTTTGTTGTAACACCCCCAAATTGGGTCGCAGCGGAATAAGGGTTCGAGGCGTGTTACTTCAATGATCAATAACACAAGATATATATATATATATATATAGAAAGACCAAAAAGTCGTTTAAAACTGATACATTAGATTTGACAAAGTATTTGTTACATAAGCCTAAAGCTTTACTTGTTCACTTGTTCAAAATACAAAGTTTTCTAGCCCATAACAGATATACAAAATGTAATGCGACAAAATCTTTAATGCAAAACCACCAATGTATCCCTTGCACCTCGTGCTTATTGACCTCCTGAAAAACATTGCTTTAAAACGTCAACAATAATGTAACATATACAGACATCATATAAATGTATGATAATGCAACAGATACAGACATCATATGAATGTAATTATTTTGCCCTAAGCTCATGACACTAAAGCTCGACATGAATGAATACAATATAAATTGCCTACATTGCCCATGTTGATGTTATAACCCGCAACATCCTATGTTCGACATGGTATACGTTCGTTTGTCTAGTGATAGGTGATCACCCCAATGGGGATGTCAATCTCAATAGATCTATTCATAACATTCGCGCTCACAATCCAGTAATTGACAATTCATGATAATGGGCTCAACTAGGGTTATCGCTACTTAAGCAACACATAATCATAACGTAAAAGTATCCACTTGTGTCCATTTGTAAAACAATGAATGTTTCTCACCCCAAAAACTTGTAAAACAAAGTCATGTAAAACGTGGGGCTATGAACTCACCGTGAGTGAGTGTATATCAAGTATATCACAGAAAATGCGTCACGGTAATGATCGAGTGGAACCTGATCCAATATAGGTCATATAATTACTAAGCACATTGATTAACTATTACCATATACAATTCTATATAGCTACATCACCATCTGATTGCGTTTGTGAAATCGTATGAATAAAGTTAAAACGTTTATAAATAGTTCATTTGTAAAAACGACGTAACTTTATCGTTTTAGGCCAGTTTCTTACGTTTCTTATGTCCACGCTTTCGTATTAAGACGAGTTATCAAAATATTACATTTTCATATTTTTGACCTACTGGTGAACAGTACTTTTACTATTCGTAACCGTTTATAAAATTATTTTTATAGATTTAGTTATCGTAAAACCCGTAAATGTCGTATTTTACTCGTTTTAGCTCTGTTTTTAGTGATTAATTCGTGCACGTCTTTGTTATTAAAAGTTCTATCATATTAATGGTGTTTTCAAAATGTTATTTACTGATGTGAATAGTAAATTTTATAAAAATAGTTTTATAAAAGTATTTTTATACATTTAAGTATATAATCTCGCGTAATTCATAACTCTTTCGTTATTGATTGAAAAATTACGATTCTTATTGTTTTGGAATCCCAAAAATATGTACAACCTGTTAAAAATAATAAACCTTTTATATCAGAAGTACTTGATAGCTTGTTTTTATAAAATTTATTTTTATAAACCCGGTATTAACGTAAAACGTATATTTGCCGTATCTTGTTCGTTATAAGGCGTTTTTTTAAGTTCTTTACATATTTGGAATCGTCATGAGGTGTACTATCTTTATAAAACATAATATGGCTGTTACAAAAGACGTACCAAAATAGCTCTTTTGTAATCAATATGTATACTTATTTATATAACTTGTTTTATGTACTTTTCAACTTAGTAAATTAACACAAGTCCTCTATAACCTTATCTCTCATATGTCTTATATATTATAATGTTCATTAGTCCATCATATGTCCAAGAGTCTATGGTAACAAGTCCTTAACAAACTTTTAACTCATAAACTTTATTAAGTAACTTTGACTTACTAGTTTATACATACTCTTATGGTACAACACTTATTTTCCTATTATAATATGATATTTCCAACAACATAACATATGTAAAAGTTCACCAAATCATGATCATAAGTAAAATTCCATTTTACATGTTAAAACATTCCTTAAATGGTAATTTTGCTACATAGAACATATATACACATAAAATCATAAGTATGAAATGCTTAAGGTTTTAGATAACCTTATGTGAAATGAGTGATGAATGGAAAATAAATCACACCCTTGTGATTTAAACCATTGCTTTGAAAATATAGGATGAAAACCCTAATTTTTCCAAGAAAACCCTAACTTTATTTACTTTGCTTTAATCCTTGTAAAGGCTTAACCAACCCTTTAATATTCCTTGGTATAGCTTAGATATAGTGTGGTATTACTTGTAAATGTGTTAGATAAATTTTTGTATAAATTTGGTATGAAATATGGGTTTGCTGTGGGTAAAGAGTGAGCAAAAGGGAGTGATAGTTGTTTTTCACCTTATAAAATGTTACATGTATACATGCCTAAGCCTTATATATCACCTAGACTAGTCAAAGAACATGTAGAGTGAAATATGGAAGTCTTTGGTCAAGGTCTTAGGTTCAGAAGGATTGTCCCAAAGTCAAGAACTAAAACCGTGGGAACAAAACAAGAGTTCCTGATGCAAGAGGCAAAGCATATGTCCTAGGAGGAGGTGACGCAAACCCAGGTTCCAACACTGTCACGGGTACGTTCCTTCTCAACGATCATCATGCTTACATGTTATTTGATTTGGGTGCCGATAGAAGTTTCGTATCAAATACTTTTAGTTCATTGTTAGATATTACTCCCTCTGCCCTAGACGTTAGCTATGATGTCGAACTAGTTGACGAAAGAACTTCAAAAACTAATACTGTGCTTAGAGGCTGTACACTAGGATTGTTAGGATACCCATTTAACATTAATCTGATGCCCATAGAGTTGGGTAGTTTCGACGTTATCATCGGATGGATTAGTGTTTGCACAGAATCATGGCGGTTGATTGTCTGTGACGAGAAGATAGTGCGTATTCCCTATGGAAACAAGATTCTGATCGTTTAAGGAGACAAGAGTGATAAGGAGAAGAAATCTACATTAAGCATTATCTTGTGTTTTAAGGCCCAGAAGTATATGGAGAAAGGTGGTCAAATATTTTTGGCGCATGTTACGATGAAAGAAAACAAAGACAAGTCGAAGGAGAAGCGACTCGAAGACGTGCCGACTGTACGGGACTTTCCAGAAGTCTTTCCTGAAGACTTACCTGGATTACCACCGATACGACAAGTTGAATTCCAAATCGACTTAGTCCCAGGTGCTGCACCTGTAGCTCGAGCCCCATATAGATTAGCACCGTCGGAGATGGAAGAATTGTCTACCCAACTACAAGAACTTTCTGACAAGGGATTCATAAGACCAAGTTCCTCACCCTGGGGAGCTCCGGTTTTGTTTGTCAAAAAGAAAGACGGCTCTTTTCGAATGTGTATCGACTACCGTGAACTTAACAAGCTTACTGTGAAAAATCGATACCCACTTCCGAGAATCGATGACTTGTTTGATCAGTTGCAAGGATCAAGTGTGTACTCGAAGATCGACTTGGGGTCTGGCTATCACCAACTCAGAGTTCGTGATGAGGATATCCCAAAGACGGTGTTTAGAAATCGCTATGGTCATTACGAGTTCCAAGTGATGCCTTTCGGGTTGACTAACGCGCCCGTTGTTCATGGACCTGATGAACCGAGTATGCAGACCGTACTTAGACAAATTTGTGATCGTGTTCATTGATGACATCTTGATCTACTCTAAGACCAAGGAAGAACATGATGCACATCTTATACTAATTTTGGAGTTGCTCAAGAAGAAAGAATTGTATGCCAAGTTCTCGAAGTGCGACTTTTGGCTGTCGAAGGTACAATTTCTTGGACACATGATTTAAAGTGGAAGCATTCCACGTTGAATTTCCCTGCGAAGATTGAGTCAATCAAGGATTGGGAATCACCCAAGACCCCGACAGAAATCCGCCAATTTTCTAGACTTGCCGGTTACTACCGATGATTTATCAAAGGTTTCTCCAAGATTGCCAAGCCAGACGAAGCTTGACTTAGAAAGAGTTAAAGTTATAGAATTGGGGTGAAAAGGAGAAATTTGCTTTCCAGACATTGAAACAAAAGATGTGTTGTGCACCGATTTTAGGCATTAGCCCGAAGGAAGTGAAAAACTTCGTAGTAATATGTGATGCTCTCATAAGGGGATTAGCGCTTGTGTTTGAAGCAAAGGAGAAAGTCGTAGCTTTATGCATCCTACAACTCAAAATCCATGAAAAACTCACAACACAATGATTTGGAATCTAGGAGCTGCGGCGTTCGCTCTCAAGATGGTGGAGACATTACCTTTACGGCATGAATGCGTTGTGTTCACTGATACCTAAGAGTTTGCAACATATCTAGATCAGAAAGAGTTACATATGAGACAAGTAGATGGTTAGAGCTGTTAAGTGACTACGACTGTGAGTTACGTTAATCACCCGGGAAAGGCGAATGTGGTGGCTGATGCGTTGAGCCAAAATAGTAGACCTAAGCCACTACGAGTTCGAGCCTTGGTTATGACAATCGGTTTGAACCTCCCTGAGCGAATCTTGAATGCTCAGGTTGAGGTGAAAAAAGAAGAGAATTACGAACAGAAATTAGGTGGCATTGAATCAAGATCTGGAGCCATGTACAGACGAAACGTTATGTTGAAGAATAGAAGCTAGGATACCATGTTTTTGGCTGACTTAAGGCTTTTATTTATGCACGAGTCGCATAAGTCAAGTATTTGATATCCACCCTGGATCGGACAAATGTACCAATATTTGAAGAAGCTATACTAGTGGCCCAACATGAAAGCAAAAATTGCCACATATGTGAGTAAGTGTATGACTTGCGTAAAGGTTAAAGAAGAATACCAGAAACCGTCTAGTTTGTTGGTACAACCTAAAATCCCTAAATGGAAGTGGGAGAATATAACTATAGATTTCATGACAAAGTTAACCAAAGACGGCAAGAGATAATTAAGGTTAATAGTCGATCGACTTAACTAAAATCTTCTCATTTTCTGCCAACAAATGAAAATGACTTGAAGGAGAACATGACTAACAGTAAAATTAAAGAAGTGGTGTCGAACATAAGTTTGCCGGTTTTGATCATCTCTAATCGCGATGGCAAGTTCGTGTCTCAATTCTGGCAATCTCTTCAAGAAGCTTTTGGAACTCAATTAGATATGAGTACAGCGTACCACCTAGAAACAAATGTTCCAAGTGAGAAGACTATCCAAACATTGGAAGACATGCTTCGAGCATGTGTGATAGATTTTGGAAAGGGATGGGACAGACACCTACCATTGATAGAGTTCTCCTACAACAACAGATACCATACAAGTATTAAAGCTACACCCTTTGAGGCATTGTATGGTCGCAAATGCCGGTCACCTATCTTATGGGCTGAGGTGGGAGACACTCAGCTCACTGGCCCAGAAATTGTTCGTAGTTTCAATTTAACAAATCGTTGGGGGATAACGACCCGGGAATCATACTTCCCGGTTTATATACGTATTATATTATATATATATTTGTGAAGATTTTTCTTTTTACCTTTGTCCTCAAGGGTAAATTGGTAATTTTCCATCATATTATATTTTATATTATTACGTATATATAGATTCTAGCGAATCACAAACCAAATGACATAACTTGAAATTCATAATGGCCGTAACGGGTTCTGAAAGCGGTCTTCAAAATGTCTTCTTCTCGAACCCTCAGTTAGTGATAACCCGACCTTAGGTCGATCTTCGAGTAGACACTCGACCCTTGAAGCTGATCAAATAAATCATCGATTCTTAGGAGCGGATAACGGTTATTCACCGCCAGTTTATTCAATTCCTGGTAATCAATGCACATTCAAAATGATCCGTCCTTCTTCTTGAGAAACAAGACCGGAGCTCCCCAGGGTGAGGAACTAGATCTTATAAAGCCTTTGTCAGATAGTTCTTTTAGTTGCTCTGACAACTCTTTCATTTCGGAAGGTGCCAATCGATAAGGCGCCCGAGCTACAGGTGCAGCACCAGGTATCAAATTGATTTGAAATTCCACTTGTCGAGTCAGAGGAAGACCCGGCAAGTCCTTAGGGAATACATCAAGAAAATCCCGGATGATTGGTACGTCCTCAAGTCGCTTCTTCTCTGACTTGTCTTCCGTCTCCTTTGTATTAACGTTTGCCAAAAAGACTAGACATCCTTTTAGCATGTATTCTTGTGTTTTGGTGTACGAGATAATGTGTAGACGAGCCTCGTGTCCCTGGTTGCTTCCGTCACCGTGAACAATTAATGTTTCATTTCCCCAGGGGATACGAACGATCTTCTCGGCACACACAATGATTGCTTGGTACTTTACCAACCAATCCATACCAATTATAGCGTCAAAACTACCAAGTTCTATGGGCATTAAGTCTATGTTGAATGGGTGGTTCAGGATATTTAATGTACAACCCCTAAGGATAGTGTTCAACCCAATTATTCTCATGTCGGCTAGTTCAACATCATAATAGTGATCTAATGCAGTTGGTGTGATATCAATTTGGGAGCTAAATGCAGTAGACACAAAACTTATATCGGCACCAGTATCAAATAAGATATAAGCATAGCGGTTGTTTAGAAGGAACGTACCTGTCATGATGTTGGAGTCTGGGTTTGTCCATGCATGTCCTACCGCATACACCTTGGATGGAGCATTGCCACCTCCAACTTGGTTACCACGGTTGTTGTTGTTCTTCAGCTTTGGACATTCCCTCTTAAAATGTCCCTGAACTCCACACTCATAGCAAGTAGGCTTCTGACCCGACCCAGTGCCATTATCGTTGTTAGCATTGTTAGCATTTGTCGTACTTCTACAGTCACGGGCAAAATGGCCAACTTTGTTGCATTTGTGGCATTTAGGAGCACATGGACCATCGTGGTGATAGTTGCATTTTGAGCATAGGAGTTTAGATCCCCTGTATGGCTTCTTCTCACCAGATCCTGCAGTGTAGGCCCGACCAGTGTTCAGCCTCTTGTTCTGTTGTTGTTGTTGTTGGTTCTAAGTGTTCCTTGAGGTGTCCTCAAACTTCCTTTTACTCTCTGTCTGGCGTTCAGCAAAAGTGCAGATTTTCTTATCCATTAGCTCGGTTGCAATTTCAACTTCATCTTGCATTGTCTTTAGTTTAGACACCACTACGCTCCCATGAATCATGTCGGGAAGACCACCGACATATTTTTCAATTTTATCAGATTCTTTGGGAAACATCCTCCCGCATAACAAAGCTAATTCCTGAAAGCGTTAGGTATAACTTGTCAAGTCAGTGCCCTTCACCTTCAGATCCCAAATCTCCATTTATAGTTTCTTGATTTCATTTCGAGGATAGTATTTGTCAATCATCATTTTCATAAGTGTTTTCCAAGGCATACCGTAAGCGGCATCATGACCAACTGTCTTGACATGAGTGTTCCACCATGTTAAAGCAACTGAATAGAGAGTGCAAGTAGCAAACTTGACTTGATTCTCAACTGTACAATTGCTGATGTGGAAAACAGACTTCATTCTTTCAAACCATTGAGATAGACCGGCAACTCCTTCCGTGCCTTTGAAGTTTAATAGTTGACATTTGAGAAAGTCAGTGTAAGTACATTTACGAGCAACTCGTTCTGTCCTTCTAACACCCATTCCCGAATTATGGCTGTCATCGCCATTCGTACTTCTGTTAGTATCACATGCTACCAAAGCGGCAGTAATGCCTTGGTCAATCATTGCATGAAGCTGGGCATTAGTGACAAATGTGGTGTTGGTTATTTCTGGGGCTATGTTTGACCTCTTGGCTCTTTTTGGTGCCATTTTCTTCAATCACAAAAAAAATAATACCCGTTAGATTTTGTAAAATCATAACCATGACATGACATATAAACAATAAGTAAAGAGAGATCACCATACACAGTGAAATATACAACTGAATTAAAGTTAATAATGGTGTAACTAAATCGACATTCATTCCTAATAAATTTGATTATAGACATGACATAATACCACCTTTCCATATATAATTGGAAAATATACATGATTGGTTCAGATACAAAATGATCACAACGATTAGGTTACAAGATAATAGAATATATACAACCTAAAGCCATACTAGCCGGGAGTTACCCGTAATACTTAGTAGGCTGTACAAAATAACTAGCCATAACAGGATCTAGGAACTCCTACCAGCCTCCTCTGGTGCATTTGGCTGTGCAGGACATTTGGCGGGTCCCTGCTGTCTCTCAAACTATGTCATCTAAGTCTGAAGCCTCTTCAGCAGCTTCAGTGCCTCTATGAACTGCTTCTGCCTCCTGCGATCTATCGCCATCATGTCTATAATCACAGCCCGCCTCCTGCGGTCTGCTGCATGTATCTCTGTAATCACTGCCTGATGTGCTACCACCTGAGTACGTAACGACATAACCTCTACACGCGCAAGGTCAATCGCATCTATAGATCGTCTCCAAGCCTCTCGAGACATCCTAGCCTCAGCCTCTATGAGCCTAGTAGTACGAGCATGTGCACGCCTATCGTTATAAAGCATGTTGAGCCGACCAGCCATTAGCTGTCGCTCAGACTGCTCATCATCCAACCTCGTATTGATCTCCTATGTGTCTTGCCTAACCATAGTGGTAAACTCTGTCATCCGTTGACCCATCTCTATGTTATCAGTCGTTGGTGCCCCTGTCATATCTACCAGCATCTCATCCCAAGTGTCGGTGATCCCATAACCGACCTCTCTCTCTAGATCCCGCATAATCTCCCTGTCTATGGTAGCAACGAAACCATAGTCCGCCCTAAGACCTCCAGTCGGTCAAGCAGCAGTAGACGAGCTCTCTCCAACCTCGTACCTAGGACCAAGAGCAATGCCTAACCTCTTCTGAGGTGGTAAGGTAACCTCTGGTCTGTCTGCTCTACGGTCAGTAGAGAGTAGATGCAAAGGTGGTGTCCCTAATAATGGTGCATCTTGTCTGGTGTGGGAGAGTATGATAGGTGATGGTAATGGTAGTGAATGGGAAGTAGATGCAGCCTCAGCTCTCAGCCTGATCATCATAGCTTGATAGCCCAACGGACGAATATGACTAGCAGGTGGTGATAGAGATAACATAGGCACTGGTGATGATACTGGTAGTGGTGGTAAGGAAATCTGAGGTGGTGGTAGTGATACTGGTAGTGGCGATAGTATCGGGGGTAATGGTGGAGAAGGTATCTATGGAAGTGGTGATGACGATAGGGAAAGTGGTGATGAAGGTGGAGTAGGCATAGCAAGAAGTCTCTCAACCTCTTCCCTAAGAGGAAGTGATATCGGTGTCTCATCTCTGATGGATATCCTAGCAGTAATGCGGTATACAGGATGTGGTGGTGGTGTGGCCGCAGACTCGTTGGTCTGACTCAGGATCATAACCTGGTGAATCAGCAGTAGGTGAGACAGCAGCAGGTAGTGGCTGCTCCTCAACTAGAAGTATCTCATCCTCTAGTGGCATGAACTCCGGGTATACAGGCTCCGGAACAAACTCTGATGAAGGTGGGTACTAAGGACCCGACACATAATCAGGAGATAGTGGGGCCTGAAAAGCAGCTACCACATAGGCATATGGGTCCTCTGGCATCATGGATGGTCCATCGACTCCCGGTGATCCGATATCTGGAAAATCCGCAAATGGGCTAGACACAGCAGTGTATGTGACTGTGGAATCCTCAGAAATCGACATGACTGTATCTGAAAATCAAAATAGCTTATATTAGTATTTAATATAAGACTCTTATAGTAATATACATTTATACCATAACATGTATATCAATCCTAAGTGCATCTAGTCTTAACAAACTAATGCAACCAGTAGTGTATGTATATATGTCCCGTGAAAATCCCTTTGTATGAATGCAATGTTTGAAAACGGTTATAGTCCAGCAAAAAAATTTGACCTGGTTCTCTATAACCTTGGCTCTGATACCAATCTGTAACACCCCCAAATTGGGTCGCAACGGAATAAGGGTTCGGGGCGTGTTACTTCAATGATTAATAACATAAGATATATATAGAACGACCAAAAAGTTGTTTAAAACCGATACATTGGATTTGACAAAGTATTTGTTACATAAGCCCGAAGCTTCACTTGTTCACTTGTTCAAAATACAAAGTTTTCTATCCCATAACAGATATACAAAATGAAATGCGACAAAATCTTTAATGCATGATATCCAAATCAAAACCACCAATGTATCCCTTGCACCTCGTGCTTATTGACCTCCTGAAAAACATTGCTTTAAAACGTCAACAATAATGTTGGTGAATTCATAGGTTTGATAAATCGTATATTGTAGGACCACAAGATTTCCCAAGTGTATGATAATGCAACAGATGCAGACATCATATAAATGTAATTACGTTGCCCTAAGCTCATGACACTGAAGCTCGACATGAATGAATACAATATAAATTGCCTACATTGCCCATGTTGATGTTCTAACCCGCAACATCCTATGTTCGACATGGTATACGTTCGTTTGTCCAGTGATAGCTAATCACCCGAACGGGGATGTCAATCCCAATAGATCTATTCATAACATTCGCGCTCACAATCCAGTAATTGACAATTCATGATAATGGGCTCAACTAGGGTTATCGCTACTTAGGCAACACGTAATCATAAAGTAAAAGTATCCACTTGTGTCCATTTGTAAAACAATGAATGTTTCTCACCCCAAAAACTTGTAAAACAAAATCATGTAAAACGTGGGGCTATGAACTCACCTTGAGTGAGCGTATATCAAGTATATCACAGAAAATGCGTCACGGTAATGATCGAGTGCAACCTAATCCAATATAGGTCGTATAAGTTCTAAGCACATTGATTAACTATTACCATATACAATTCTATATAGCTACATCACCATCTAATTGTGTTTGTGAAATTGTATTTATAAAGTTAAAACGTTTATAAATAGTTCATTAGTAAAAACGACGTAACTTTATCGTTTTAAGCCCGTTTCTTACGTTTCTTATGTCGACGCTTTTGTATTAAGACGAGTTATCAAAATATTACATTTTCATATTTTTGACCTACTGGTGAACAATACTTTTACTGTTCAGAACATTTTATAAAATTATTTTTATAGATTTAGTTATCGTAAAACCCGTAAATGTCGTATTTTACTCGTTTTAGCTCGGTTTTTAGTGATTCTTTCCAGCACGTCTTTGTTATAAAAAGTTCTATCATATTAATGGTGTTTTCAAAATGTTATTTACTGATGTGAACAGTAAATTTTATAAAAATAGTTTTATAAAAGTATTTTTATACATTTAAGTATATAATCTCGCGTAATTCATAACTCTTTCGTTATTGATTGAAAAATTACGATTCTTATTGTTTTGGAATCCCAAAAATATGTACAACCTGTTAAAAATCATAAACCTTTTATATCAGAAGTACTTGATAGCTTGTTTTTATAAAATTTATTTTTATAAACCTAGTATTAACATAAAACGTATATTTGTCGTATCTTGTTCGTTATAAGGCGGTTTTTAAAGTTCTTTACATATTTGGAATCGTCATGAGGTGTACTATCTTTATAAAACATAATATGGCTGTTACAAATCACGTACCAAAATAGCTCCTTTGTAATCAATATGTATACTTATTTATATAACTTGTTTTATGTACTTTTCAACTTAGTAAATTAACACAAGTCCTCTATAACCTTATCTCTCATATGTCTTATATATTATAATGTTCATTAGTCCATCATATGTCCAAGAGTCAATGCTAACAAGTTCTTAACAAACTTTTAACTCATAAACTCTATTAAGTAACTTTGACTTACTAGTTTATACATACTCTTTTATACAGTTAAACCACCATGGTACAACACTTATTTTCCCATTATAACATGATATTACCAACAAAACAACATATGTAAAATTATACAAAACCATGATTATAAGTACAAGTCCATTTTACATGTTTAAAAGTGTCCTAAATGGTGATTTTGCTACATAGAACATATATACACATAAAATCATAATTAGGAAATGATTAGAGTTTTAGATAACCTTAGGTGAATGAGTGATGAATGGGAAAACAAATCACACCCTTGTGATTTAAACCTTTGCTTGAAAATAAAGGGTGAAAACCCTAATTTTTCCAAGAAAACCCTAGCTTCCTTTTCCTTTCTTTAATCCTTGTAAAGGCTTAACCAAGCCTTTAAAACACCTTGAGGTATCTTAGATATGATGTATGAGTGTTTGTAAATGTTGTAAATCGAAATGGTATGGATGGTTTGTGTTGGTGGTTTCTTGCCGTGGCTATGTAGAGAGAAAGGGAGGATAGAAGTTGATTTTTATCAAGTGAAAGTCTTGTATGTTTTATCTCTTGTAAGGTGCAAGACTTATAAGTATACAAAGAGTTAGTCAAGTGATAAACAAAGACCAAAAGTCTTATGGTCCAAGGGGGGATGACAAGATGAGGGAATTAGGGGTGACTAGTGGTCAAAACCACTAGTCATGCACTATGTTTCACTAACCCTAAGATGTACATGAACTAGCTCATTAATACTTGTGTTCCTTGGTTCCCTAAGATGTATGTCATCCCAAGGATTTAAGGAATGTGCTAGCTAGATATTATCTTGATGAAAAAATGTACAAGTATTACTTGAAGTGTAAAAAGTGTAAGTTAAATGTGAAGTGTAGATATAATACTTGCAAATTGACAAGTCTTGGTTATTTCCTTTTAAATGGGGCATCCCACTTGACATACATGGGTAAAGTTTTATAAACTTTGATCATTAGAAATAAAAATAGGTATTTGTTGAAGCGTAGATTTATTTTGGTGGTTCCGGGTATGCCTAAACGTAATTTTATCGCGAAACGTAAACAATTTACGTAACCAATAAAATAAAATGAACAAAGTTAATAATTATCCTCAAAATAATTACTTAACACTTGCTTGATGTAAACATTTAATTGTTTGGTGCCCGTTTACATTGAATGATCATTTTTAGCTTACGCGATTTAACTTAACGTTTACGATTTAAAAGCAAACGCGTACAATACTAAAAATACATAGTGAATTTATTGACGTCGTAAATGACCCTAAAACACGGGGTGTTATATTTTTGGTGCACCAGATGGATGTCTAGAGTGCTTTTCTTTATGGTATAATTGAAGAGAAAGTCTATGTTTTTCAACCATTAGGATTTGAAGATCCAGACTTTTCTGATAGAGTACACAAAGTAGAAAATGCACTTTATGAACTGCATCAAGCTCCAAAAGCTTGGTATGAAACCTTGTCAACTTATATGTTGAACAATGGGTTTCAGAGAGGAAAAATAGACAAGACTTTGTTTATCAGAAGGGACAAATATGATATTCTGTTAGTTCAAGTATATGTAGATGATATCATTTTTGGCTCTACAAAGAAGTCATTATGCACTGAGTTTGAGAAGATGATGCATAATAAGTTTCAAATAAGTTCTATGGGTAAACTCACATTCTTCTTAGGGCTGCAAGTAAAGCAAAAAGAGGATGGAATTTTTATCAGTCAAAACAAGTATGTGACTGAGATTTTGAAGAAATTTAGTTTTACATATGTCAAGACAGCAAGCACACCTATGGAAACTCAAAAGCCTTTGCTCAAGGATGAAGATGGTGAAGAAGTGGATGTTCATTTATATAGATCAATGATTGGTTCATTGATGTATCTTACTTCTTCAAGACCTGATATTATGTTTGCAGTGTGTGCCTGTGCAAGATACCAAGTCAACCCAAAAGTGTCACATCTTCATGCTGTGAAAAGAATTTTTAGATACTTAAAAGGTCAACCTAAATTGGGCCTTTGGTATCCAAAAGATTCACCTTTTGATTTGGTAGCATACACTGATAGTGATTATGCTGGAGCAAGTCTGGATAGGAAGTCCACAACAGGAGGTTGTCAATTCCTTGGGTGTAGATTGATTTCATGGCAGTGCAAGAAGCAGACTGTGGTTGCTAATTCCACAACAGAGGCTGAATATGTAGCTGCTTCAAGTTGTTGTGGCCAAGTGCTTTGGATTCAAAATTAATTGCTTGATTATGGGTATAACTTTATGCATACAAAGATCTATATTGATAATGACAGTACTGTATGCATAGTTAAAAACCTTGTTTTTCATTAAAAAAACAAAGCACATTGAGATTAGACATCACTTTATCAGAGATTCCAATGAAAATAATCTAATTTAAATGATCAAGATTCACACTGACAATAATGTTGCAGATTTGCTTACAAAAGCATTTGATGTAAGTAGATTTCAATATTTGATTGCTAGTATTGGAATGCTCAATCTTTAAAGTCTTGATTATGAAAATGGTGAGAATAAAAATAGAAAGAGAGATGTGTGATAAAAACAGACAAAGTGATTTGGTGAGTAAAAGAATTAAGAGAATTTGTGAGTTGAAAAAAAAAGAGTTGTGTGTGATAAAAACAGATAGAGTGATTTAGTGAGAAAAAGAATTGAGAGAATTTGTGTTAGGATCAAGAAAAGTCTCGATCACTTCCAATATTAACTAGTCAAAACCCGTAGTTAGTTAATGTCTAGTATGATAAGCTAATATGGCCCAAAGGCCCATGGAAAGCCTCCCAAAGCCCATGGCCGGCCAATATTGTAGTATAAATACCCTCTCCATGCCTTGGAGAGGGTGTTGGTTAGTTTTGTATTCTCAATTCACTTATGAATTACATGTTTCTTACTTTCTCTCTCTAGAATACATCCTTCCTTCCACTCTCTCTCACTAAGTTCCTTCCCATCTCATATCAAAGATTACTTGTATTCTTCAATTGGTATCAAGAGCCATGGAGTGGTGTGCTTAGTGTTTGTGTTTAAGTGTTTCTTTTGGTTCGTTGGTTTTTGCAAAAATCGTCCTTTATTTTTTTCTTTTTTGATTACAATGTTATTGTGTACACTAATAGATTATTTACCTTGGTAAATCTGATCTAGTATGTTTAAGATATAGGTGTACAAGCTTAGAATCAAGAAAAATATCATTTTTTTTACATTTTTTGTGTTGGAAAATCTTATAAATAGCAAAATAACACTAGTTGTACAAGTATTTTTGCAAAACAATCATCAAAAAGGTGTCTTTTTGTGTTTTTAAGTTTTTGGGTTTCGTAGTAGTGGAAGTCGAACAACTAAAGTCGAACAACTGAGTCGAACAACTAAGTCGAACAACTGAGTCGAACAACTCAAGTCGAACAACTGAGTCGAACAACTCAAGTCGAACAACTGAGTCGAACAACTCAAGTCGAACAACTGAGTCGAACAACTCAAGTCGAACAACCTGAACCGAACAACTTACTTCAGTGGAAACCGAACAACTCCACTCTAGTTGAAACTAAACAACTCCACTTTAGTTGAAACCGAACAACTCTACTCTAGTTGAAACCGAACAACTCAACTAAGTGAAAACCGAACAACTTGACTTGTGTGGAAACCGAACAACTTGACTTGTGTGGAAACCGAACAACTTGACTTGTGTGGATACCGAATAACTCGACTAAGTTGGAAACCGAACAACTTGGCTTTTGTGGAAACCGAACAACTCAAGTTTTCAAAATTATACAATTTATTTTGTTGACTTGTAAAATCCCGTGAAACATTTATTTGTTTTTCCCGGTTTTGTCAAGAATTGTAAAATCCCGTAGATTTTCATAAATTAAAACACTTAAAAGACAACTTAATTAAACACAATTACTATCCACCACCGTCCGATCAACCAACTAATCTTTTAACATACACATTTCTCAATGACGACTCTTGTTGACAAAGCGATTCTTTTAGGTGCCGACAATCGTCCACCTATGTTGGAAAAGGACATGTATGACTCTTGGAAAAGTAAAATGGAGTTATACATGATGAATAGACAACATGGACGAATGATCCTTGAATCCGTTGAAAATGGTCCACTCATTTGGCCTTCAATTGAAGAAAATGGAGTGACAAGGCCAAAGAAATATTCTGAGTTATCTCCTACGGAAGCAATTCAAGCCGATTGTGATGTCAAGGCAACAAATATCATTCTCCAAGGATTACCACCAGAAGTCTATGCATTGGTTAGCAATCATAAAGTCGCCAAGGAACTTTGGGAAAGAATTCAACTTCTCATGCAAGGAACTTCATTGACGAAACAGGAAAGGGAGTGTAAGCTTTATGATGAATTCGATAAGTTTGCTTATAAGAAGGGGGAATCACTTCGTGAATTCTACTTGAGATTTTCACTGCTACTCAATGACATGAACATTTACAACATGAAACTGGAACAATTTCAAGTGAACACAAAGTTTTTGAATACCCTTCCTCCTGAATGGAGCAAATTTGTGACAGATGTCAAACTGGTTCGAGATTTGCACACAACTAACATCGATCAGCTTCATGCTTATTTGGGACAACATGAATTTCATGCAAATGAGGTTCGTTTAATGCATGAACGCAATTCAGACCCGCTTGCTTTGGTTGCAACTCATCAGATGACCCAGTCTCCTTATCAAACTCATCAAAATTCACACCAAAACACTCAATTTCAACCACAAGTTTCATCATATCAGTCTCCACAGTATGGTTCACCTTATTAGTCTCAACAATACTCAACTCATCAATCATCAACACCTCTTTCAATTACTTATCCATCTAATGATTATCAGTCATCAATTTACCACAACATTTATTCTCCATCATCATCTATACCTTAATTGGAATATCCTCCCTTAGTTGATCAACAATATGAATTTTCCCAACAAGAATTAGGTTTAATTGTTCCAATGTTCCAGAAAGGTGATGATCCCATTGATGTCGTCAATCATATGATGTCGTTTTTGACTGCTGTTGTCACTTCCCGTTATCCCACTACCAATAAACAGCTAAGAAACTCGTCAAACCCTAGGCAACAAGCTACCATTAATAATGGAAGAGTAACATTACAACCAATTCAGGGGAGACAAACTTCTGTAGCTACGGGTAGTTCAAGGACTTATACTCCGGGAGCAAGTGGAAACAATTCTGGAAAACAAAGAACAATTATTTGCTACAACTGCAAAGGGGAAGGCCATATGTCCAAACAGTGCACCAAACCAAAGAGGAAAAGGGATGATTCATGGTTTAAGGATAAAGTGTTGTTGGTTCAAGCTCAAGTAAGTGGTCAGATTTTACATGAGGAGGAACTCGCATTTTTGGCAGATCCAAGAATTCTAGAAGGTCAAGCCACACAAACTGTCATAACTCACAATGCTGCTTATCAAGCTGATGATTTGGATGCATATGACTCTGAATGTGATGAACTTAACACTACCAAAGTTTCTCTCATGGCGAATTTATCTCACTATGGTTCAGACACTCTTTCTGAGGTACACAATCATGATAATGTGAATAATGATATGACTAATCAAGTTGTGCAAGCTATGTCGTCTTCTAAACAGTCAAATGTTGTAAACCATTTAGAGACTGAAATAACCAGTGATAGCAATATCATTCCTTATTCTCAGTATCTGATTGAATCACAACAGGTAGTTGTTTAAAATTCTAACTCTTCTGCACAACAAGATGATTTGATATTATCTGTGATTGAACAACTAAAAACCCAAGTAGTTCATTGTACCAAGACGAATCTGGAAAATAAAAGTGTTAATGATAATTTAACTGCTGAGCTTGAAAGTTATAAGGAACAAGTCAAAGTGTTGAAAGAAGGACAAAACGCTGATTTAAAGAGTCAAGATAACGTTTCAGATTCATGTGCACAGTCTATAGAGATTGATCATCTTAAACGAACTCTTTCAGAACATTTAAAAGAAAAGGAATCTTTATTGCAAACGGTTACACTTCTCAAAAATGATTTTAAGAAAGAAGAATCTAGAAACCTTGATAGGGAAATAGCCTTAGAAAAGCATATCAAACACCTAGATAATATCGTTTTTAAAAGAGATCAATCTGCACAAACTGTTCACATGTTGACGAAACCTCAGTTTTTCTATGATAATACCACTAAACAAGCTCTAGGTTTTCAAAATCCTTTCTATCTGAAGAAAGCTCAGCAGTTGGAACCTATGCTATATGTTGGTGATATAATTCAGAAAACCAATCCTATTGTGATCCCTGACTCAAAAGAGACCTTAACACTTGCTGAAGAGAGTCGTTCAAAAATGCTTTTAAAACATAAGGATAATATGATGCAAGAAAAGATAAAACAAATTGATACCACACCAATCGATTATGCTGCTCTTAATGAACTTTATAACGATTTTGAAACACGGTTTGAACCACAAATTGAATTATCTTCTGGACAAGCCTTTTGGTCGCATAACTCTGTGAATTCCTCAGAACCCAATCTTTCTTATAGACCCACCAATGTTGAGGTTCCTAAAGAGCTTCCTAAAGTCAGCATGGTGAATACGAGTTTGAAGAAACTTAAATACCATCTTGCTAACTTTGATGTGGTAGTCAAAGAAAGAACCACGCCCACAGCTATCACTGAGGGCATGTGGGGTTTCGAACATACAAAAGCTTGTTTTAGGGATGAAATAATTCCATTTGTAAAAGCTCTGAAAGACTTATTTAGTACATTCAACCAACAATTGGGTGATGAACTTGTTGAAGTCCAAAATGTCTTCTATCAAATGGAACAGGTTGTGGAACAACATCGTGTAGAGTCAAAAACATTTGAAGTTAAAATGAATCAAGCTTTGAATGAAAATGAACGACTCTTGGAACAAGTGATGAGCAAAGATATTGTGAACTTGATTGTAAATTCCTCTATGGATTTTGCCTCTGTGAATGTGCATGAATGTGAAAAGTGTCTCAAACTTGAGACTGAGCTTCAAAAGGATTTTGTTGAAAAAGAGATTTACGATAAACTGTTCAAAAGGTTTACCACTCTTGAAAAACATTGCATTTCGTTAGAAGTTGATACTCAACTTAATCAGGAAATTTTTCAAAGGGACAATTCTATTTCAAATCAAAGTGCTCCAAGTTTTGATCAATTGTTTGAATTAAATGAATTGAAAGCTCAGTCCCAAGAGAAAGACATGGTCATAAAGAAGTTGAAAGAGAGAATTAAATCTCTCAGTGGAAATATGGATAAGGATAAGATCAAACAGGACTTAGAAGAGATTGAAACCATAAATATTGAATTGGATCATAGGGTGACAAAGCTTATTGCTGAGAATGAGCATTTGAAACAGACCTATAAGCAACTTTATGACTCGATTAAACCAGCACGTGTTCGATCAAAAGAACAATGTGCTGACTTAACTAATCAAGTCAATCTAAAGTCTATGGAAATTTCTGAGTTAAATTCTTGTCTTCAGGAAAAAGTTTTGGTAATTACAACTCTCAAGGATGAATTGAGGAAACTCAAAGGGAAAGATTTAGCTAATAATGAAGTTACACATCACCCTAGTGATCCAGAGATTAATATGGAACCAATAACCCCTAAATTGTTGAACAAAAGGTCAGCTCACTCTGCCTATATTAAGCACACTCAGGAAGAAGCTGCAGTTCTTAGGGATCTAGTCGATCATATTCAAGCAAATTATGCCATAGTCCCAACCCTAGAATCTTCCTGTAAGTATACTAAACTAATTTAAGAGTTGCTTACAAAAATTAGTAAAACCTGCCCTAGTCTCAATAATTCTGGAGAACAATTAGTGGTTGTGACCCCAATGAACAAAAAAAAAAGGTTAGATTCACTGAGCCCGTCACATCATCAAGAAACACAATCCCAAAAAGGACCTCTACATCAAACCCAGCTTCTAACAAACTTATGTTGTCTTCTACAGGAGTAAAACCATCTACTATCGCTAGCAGATCACAACCTTCAGGCAATACAAAGAAAGATAAGATTCTGCAAACACAAAGTAGTACTCAGAAGAATAAATAGAAGCCCACCCTAGGAAAGTTAAATCTAGTTTGAAAAATAAAGATCATGTTGTTGCACCTAAAGGTACTGCTCATGTGCAGCATTCCAAGCTTAATGCTAATTCTGAACTTAAATGTGTTAAGTGTAATGGTTGCATGCTTTCTGATAATCATGATTTGTGTGTTCTTGATTATATCAATAATGTGAATGCTCGTGCAAAATCTAAATCTGCTAAGAAACAAACAAAGAGAAAAGTCTGGAAACCAACAAGAAAGATATTGACAACTATTGGATATATTTGGAGACCTACTGGTCGGACCTTCACTATCTTAGGAAATGCATGCCCTTTAACTAGGATTACCACTACTACTGAAGCGCCCCTTAGGAAACCAGTTGTTCTAGATAATGAAACATCTAAACCTGTTGTAACATTGGTCTATTCACGGAAACCTAGGAACTCTAAAACTAATGTTCCTGTTAGCAAATCTAAGGTTCTTCAATCTGTATCTGCTAACAAAAAGGAACCCAGTAAATCTTGGGGATCCATAATTTCCGATGTTCCATCTTCCTCTCTTAATGAATGCAGGTCGTCCAAATTGTCCTCTAGTATTTGGACTCCGGCTGCTCCAAGCATATGACCGGAGATCGCTCTTAGCTCACCAATTTTATCAACAAATTTTTGGCTACAGTCAAATTTGGAAATGATCATGTGGCAAAGATTTTAAGATATGGTGATTATCAGATTAGGAATGTTATGATATCAAGGGTTTACTATGTGGAAGGACTTGGACACAACTTATTCTCCATTGGGCAGTTTTGTGATTCGAACCTTGAGGTTGCTTTTCGTCAACACACCTGCTTCATTCGTAATTTAGAAGGTGTTGATTTATTGACTGGATCTCAAGGAAACAATCTGTATACTATGTATCTTGGAGACATGATGGCGTCCTCTCCCATATGTCTCTTGTCAAAGGCCTCAAAGACTAAGTCCTGGCTATGGCACCGACGGTTGTCTCATCTAAACTTTAGGACAATCAACCATTTAGCTAGACATGGTCTTGTTCAAGGTCTCCCTATGCTTAAATTTGAAAAGGACCATCTGTGTTCTGCATGCGCAATGGGTAAGAGCAAGAAGAAACCTCACAAACCTAAATCTGAAGACACCAATCAAGAAAAACTCTATCTGTTACACATGGATCTATATGGACTAATGCGTGTCACAAGTGTTAAAGGAAAGAAGTACATCCTCGTCATTGTTGATGATTACTCATGATTCACATGGGTTGAGTTCTTAAGGTCAAAAGATGAAGCTCTAGATTTCATAACAAGTTTGTTGGAAACACAAAAAGTGTCGGTCACTTCCAAGCTGTAACAGTCTTAGCTCGTTGTTTATGTAATGATTAGATTAGTAATCTAGTCCTACCCAAGACCCATGGGAAGCCCATCATAACCCATGGCCGGCCTATAGGAACTATATAAGTCCCTCTCATAGTCTTGGAGAGGGTTGGTTGTTCCATTTTTCTATATTCCATCTTTATACAATTCATCCATTTTCCACCCAATCTCTCTCTAACATCACAACCCACATCTCACTCTTGTTCTTGGTTTGATCATAAGATTACTAGTATTCTACACTTGTAATCTGGCTCGGTTATTGACACTATATAATCATTAGCTCTTCTTGCCACAATCTATGTGATAAACTTATGTTCATGACCCAATTCCCAGTATGTCTTGATGACTTGAAAGATCTTAGAGTTTCTGTCTCCTTATGTAGAAGATCTTCGCATGAGGATTCTTCTAGTTTTCAACACCATATCTTGCATAAGCATTAAACTTCTTTATACACTTATTAACCCATCTGGAAGTCCGTTCTTCAATATCATCATAATTGAAGACAATTGCTGGAAATTTATGAAGTGACAAAACGATCTTCAGGACCTGAATTTCCTTTCTTCAAGTACAAAAGGTCTTGATTGATCAAAGATAGTGCTGGAGCTTCAGGGTCTCTTTGACAGCTTTGAACTAATGATGTGATCTTTCGTGGATGCGAAGAGACAAGA
>BQNB010062872.1:0-35907 GCA_026074375.1 Tanacetum coccineum
GATGGAAGCCTTCAAATGGATAAATTTGATGAGATCTCTAATCTTGTAGATCTTCATATGGATATGCTTGGTGGTGGACAGAAATGGAAAGATCTCTAAGGCCTGCTTTGGTAGATCATCATAGGAGTATGCTTACAACAAAATGAATGTTAGAGCATTATGATCATATGCAAATGAGGGTGTTTAAAGGGTGTTGCTACTGATCTAAGAGAAGGAAAAATGCAAAGAGAAAAATGTGTGAAAAGTGTGTTCAAATGGTGAAAAATAGCTTGGTATTTATAGGCTAAAAATCTACTGTAGCCCGGTTTCGCCGGTGCTATTGAAGAAGGGCACCGGCAGCCAAAAGCAAGGGCACCGGCCTACAGTAATACAATTTATGTTTAGATTTGCAAAATCTTGAAAGATCATATGTAATCTTGGTGGATTTTATCTAGATTTGCTAAGATATTTGAAGATATGGTGACGTCATGGATGAGGTAAATATTACAAGCATTTTCCTTTTAAAGAAATGTGTTTAAGTAAAATATGTATATACTTAAAAAGTAAGTTACTTGTGTTTAAAAATATGCAAAGTGTGAAATGAGGTTTGATCATAACAAACATGTACGAACATGTGTTGTAACATACGAGGATACGAGACGTCGATAGATGTTGATGTATGTTGAGACGAAATATGATTACGAGTAACTTGTACATTTAACGATATGTATTACAAGTCATAATTTTGTCATTATCAAAACAAACGAGAATGTGTAGATTAAATACCGTAATATTTGCACTAACATTGTCTTTGAATGAAATGCTGGATTTCTTGCAAGATACAAGGCACTCTGGTTGTCATAAAATAGAGTAATTTTCTCTTGTTCGTGACCGAGTTCCTCCAACAACATCTTTAACCATACTGCTTCTTTGCTGGCTTGAGCAACTGCAACATATTCTGCTTCTGTTGTTGACATCGCCACAACTGACTGCAGTTTTGAAACCCAGCTTTACTGTTCCACCAGAAAGTGTAAACACATACTCGGTGATTGATTTACTTCCATCTAGATCACCTGCGTAATCAGAATCAACATATCCTGTGACAATTAAATCCGAATCCTTAAAACATAATGCAACATCTGAGGTTCCTTTGACATATCTAAGGATCCTCTTCACAGCTTCCCAATGCCCTCTACCAGGTTCCGCCATGTACCGACTCACTACTCCCACTGCATGTGTAATGTCTGGTCTTGTACAAATCATCGCGAACATTAAACTTCCCACTGCTGATGCATACGGTACTCGAGACATCTCCATCCTCTCTTTTTCACTGCTAGGACTCATCTTGGAGGATAACTTGACATCAGTAGGAAACGGGGTTGATATTTGCTTGCAATCTTGCATATTGAACCTTTGCAAGATTTTCTTCACATAACTTTTCTGTGACAGCCAAATTTTCCTACTAACTCTATCTCGGTGAATTTGCATCCCTAGAATCTTGTTTGCGGGTCCAAGTTCTTTCATCTCGAATTCCCTAGCCAGTTGAGCCTTCAATTTATTGATGCTATCTTTGTTGGGGCCTGCTACCAACATATCGTCAACATATAACAGTAAAATGATAAAATCATTATTTCCAAACCTCTTGAAATACGCACAAGGGTCTGCATGTAGTCTGTTATATTCAAGGCTCCTGATGAAAGAATCAAATCTCTTGTACCAACACCGTGGCGCCTGTTTTAAGCCGTACAGAGATTTGTTTAACCTGCAAACCAAGTTCTTTTTTCCTTTTTGTTTAAAACCTTCTGGTTGGAGCATGTAAATTTCTTCTTCAAGATTTCCATGAAGAAATGCAGTTTTCACATCTAGCTGCTCTAGATGTAAATCATACGTAGCACACATTGTCAGAACTACCCGAATAGTTGTCATTCGGACCACAGGGGAAAATATTTCGTTGAAGTCGATCCCTTCTTTCTGAGCATATTATTTGACCACTAATCTTGCACGATACCTCTCCACCTGATCATCAATGTTTCTCTTGATCTTGTATACCCATTTGTTTCCAATGGGTTTTTTACCTCCTGGTAGTGGCACCAGTTCCTATTTTTGTTCTTATGGAGAGCTTCAATTTCTTCTTGCATAGCTTCCTTCCAGAACGACGCATCTGGATTATTCAGTGCTTTTTGAAGAGTTGACGGCTCTCCCTCCTCTGTAAGAAGACAATATGCAACGTTACTCTCCATAACATAATCTGCTTGCCAACCTGGACGTCTTCTTTCACGATTAAGAGTACGGGTTGCTGGAGCTTGAGACTCGGCCTTCTCATTCACCTCGTGCTGTGGTACGGCTTTAGAAGAATAATTCGACTGAAATTCCTTTTCCATCTGTATTGTTGTATTTTTCCTTGTAGTGCTAACACCTTCTTCATTCTCTTGAATTTTGTCTTCTATAAAGACAACATCTCTGCTGACGACAACTTTGTGGGCAGTGGGGTCCCACAAGCGATACCCCTTTACTCCGTCAGCATACCCCAAGAACAAACATTTTCTGGATTTCGGATCCAGTTTTGTAGTTTCTTGGGAATTGTACATCACGTACACAGGACTTCCAAATATATGAAGGTCTGAATAGTTGACTGGCTTTCCCGTCCACATCTCTATCGGTGTCTTCAACTCAACTGCAGTTGAAGGTGAACGATTTATCACATAACAGGCGGTATTTACTGCTTCTGCCCAGAAGGATTTTCCCAAGCTTGCAGTTTCCAACATTGTTCTTGCTCTTTCTAACAAGGTTCTGTTCATCCGCTCTGCCACTCCATTCTGTTGAGGAGTGTATGCTGTAGTGAACCGCCTTTTGATTCCGTCTTGCCTGCAAAAAAGATCAAATTCGTCACCTATGTATTCGCCTCCATTATCTGTCCTCAAACACTTGATCTTCGTTCCAGAATCAAGTTCAACCCGCGCTTTGTAAACTTTGAAAACTTCAAACACATCAGACTTCTTCTTGATTGGGTACACCCAACATCTCCTGGAATAATCATCAATAAATGATACAAAATACTTTGCTCCTCCCAGGGACTGAACCGGTGCTTGCCACACATCAGAGTGAACTAATTCTAGAACAGAAACACTTCTAGAATTTGATGCTTTAAATTTCAAACGATGTTGCTTACTGATAACACAATACTCACAGAAAGGTAAAGAAACCTTTGTGAGGCCAGGAATTAACTTCCTCTTCACAAGAATCTTCATTCCTTGTTCTGACATATGTCCAAGCTTCTGATGCCATGAAACTGCAACTCTATGACTTGGACTATGTGAAGCAACCGATGCTTCTGCCTCCTCTATTATCTCTCCCTTTAACTGGTATAAGTTTGCAGCCACCTTTTCTCCTCTCATAAGTACAAGTGCGCCTTTTATAATTTTCATGATCTTGTCTTGTATTTCCACCTTACAACCAAGATCATCCAATTGTCCTAGAGACAATAGATTCTTTTTCAAGCCCTCCACGTGTCGCACATCCCGAATAGTACGAACTGTACCATCATGCATCTTCACCATGACACTTCCAATTCCAATGATCTTTAGTTCATGATCATTGCAACTGTACACAGATCCGCCTCCAGAGATTGGTTTATATTGATGAAACCATTCTCTTCTTGCGGTCATATGAAAAGTAGCTCCCGTATCGAACAGCCATACATCTGCAAATTTCTTTCTGCCTTCATTTGCAACCGCTGCTTCACAACACAGAGCGTTACCATCATCAGAAGTGCTAGCGACGTTTCCCTGAGGATTCGAGGTATTTGAACCCCGACAATCTTTCTTAAAGTGACCCGGCTTCCCACATTTGAAGCATTTAAACTTATTCTTCTTCTTTCCTTTTTCAGATTTACCATGATTGTGACTCCCACTGGAGCGAGGTTCCATTGACCTCCCTCTCGTCACCGCCAAAGCTTCCACCTGTCTTGAACTGGTTTGTCTGTCCTCCCTATTGTTGCGCCTATTTTCTTCTTCCAGAACAGAGGCTGCGACATCATCGAAGACTAGACAGTCTGTAATACAATTATTGGTTAAGTTGATGATGACCTTGTCATATGAGTCACGTAAACTCTGAAGTAGAATTTCAGCACGTTCCTGTACATCTATTTTACCATCCAAAGAAGTGAGTTGTTATTAACGTGCTCAGTCACTGAAGTAGATTCTATCTTGCGAAGAGCATAAAGTTTCCTCTTGAGAAAAATTCTGTTGTGAAGTGATCTTGCCTCGTACAATCGAGCAAGATGATCCCAAATATCCTTTGCAGTCTTCTTCTCATCTATGCTTGACAAAACTCCATCTGCTAGTGTCAAATGAAGATTTGCTATAGCATTTACGTCCATCTCGTCCCATTTACTGTCATCCGTGACCTCAGCTGGCCTTTCACCAATGGCCGCCAAACATTTATCCTTTCTAAGGATAGCCTTCATCTTTAATTTCCACAACGAGAAATTATTCCCATTGAATTTTTCGATTTCATATTTCGCCGCCATTGCTATAATCACAATCAACTTTTCGACAAAACTACTATTTGTTGAGAATAGTAACAGACACCTTTCAGGTGTGTATAATCTTATTTATCTTTTGATGTGGAGGGTCCACTTATAAGTGGCAACCACAGAGCATACGATAAATAATTATACCCACACCCAACCTTAGCTCTTGATACCACTTATTGAGAAAAGAGACACCGGACTGAAGCAAAACCACAAGTAAAATATGAAATGCAATAAAAGATGACACACGGATTTAACGTGGAAAACCCCAAGAGGGTAAAAACCACGGGCAAGAAAAGATACGTTTCACTATGATGAAAATTAGGAGTTACACCTTCTCTAGTTACAAGGATTAATAACTATCTCTTGTAACTAGGAAATACTACAAACTCTCTAATAGACTCAAGAACTAGGAGAAAATACAAGACACTTATTAAGTGTTGCTTGCTTTGGAATGGAATGCTTATTACAATGGAAATGCCATCTATTTATACACAAAGTCCATGGCATCATTGTACTAGCCAATTATTTATACTAGCCACAATTATTTCCACATTTGTGTGCCATCTATTTGTACTAGCCAATTATTTATATAGCAATGCCATCTATTTATACTAGCCAATTATTTCCACATTTGTGTGCCACCAAATCCACCAAACTATCAACCAATTCACTATCTTTATTTTATCACTTAAGCCTTGGAGAGCAAATGATATCGCCGTTGCTTATGGGAGAACCAAGGCTATCTGGAATCGTGGAGATAGATTCAATCTTACAAAAATAAGCATTCACGGTTAGATCACCAAGCATCATCACCGTAAAATGTCGTTTAAAGCAATGATCCTCGTACGTTTGTTGATACGTGGGCTACTAGTACAAGTGGAAAATCAAGTTTCCTTTAGTTTTTAGTGTTAGTTTAGGACTTGGTCACCCATGTTCTTAGTTAAGTTATGTTGCATGCATGTAGTTACTAGTTTACATTCCTAAAGTTTAGTAAGTAGTGGTAGAGTCACCCATGTTCTCAGTCATGTCCTAGAGTTTAGGGAGTAGTTATTTATTGTTTACTATAAATATTTATACTTTGCATTGAGAATGAATGAAGAAGAAAGAATAGAAAATTGTTCCAAGTTTCGTATGTTAGCTTTAGATATTGACTAGTTTAGATATTGACTATCACAAGCTTTAGTCATATCATTGGTGCTTTCATTTTCCTTACCATGCCTCCTAAAAAAGACAACGGGTTATAAACGAGCCCATTAAAGGTCCCTTAGGCTTTTTATTTAGTTTTAGGGCTTATACTTCCAATAAGCACTCGATAAGCCAAATAAGTCATGCTATATCGCAAATGCATTCTTTTAATAAGGTCCTACATTCTTTCGCAAAGCCAATGCCATAAACATTTACACGTAGAGTTTATGTGGTGTTTTTACGTAGTTTGAGTATAAGTGTTTCATTTCCATGTACGTTTTCTTTATTGAGACTAAAAGGCTAGTTTACGTCCTAGCTTATCTTACATTACCCTTTTAACGTGTATTAGCACCACACAAGGTCAAATCGTATGTATATTCATGCACGTATGCCACGCATGGATCGAATCATGCGTGTTCACATCTTTGAGCATTGTTATTCATATATATAATGTGACCTACACGACTAGACACCAAGTAACAACTATAACACGAAGTGTATAAGCTTGAACGTGACTTACAAAGAGTCCTAGTGATTTGTTTCGAGTGTTTGCAAGGTAGAGCAATGCGGTTACCCCAAACGTGTATACATCTCAAGTCAAGCTTAAAACCAATTCCTTAGCTCGTGTATGCTTCCATAAACGTGTAAGGGGTCTTCAAGATTACTTGTGTTCTTGAAAGGGAAATGTGAGTTGCATATGGTTCGGTTATTGGTGTAGCTGAATGGAAAGGGAGAAAAGAGGAGTTTGTCCTTACTGAAGTGTAAAAGTTTTAGAAATATATCTTGTGAACTTAGGAGTAGTATTTATAGACAATTTGTGGCTAGTTACCTCTCCTTAGTCCTAAACAAACCAAACGAGCCCTAGTTAAGTGGATTATAGGGATTTCTAGTTTGTTGCACCTTGTTTTATGTTAAACCACTAAGTACATGTTTTAATTAGGCAATGTTGTACAAGATTTAGTTTGATTCCTTGAAATCACAAAGATTTATGTGTGGGTCCTGGTTTTACATACCGCGGCTAAAGGGATCAGGAACAAAATGGTTATTAACCATTGGTTAATAAACTAGTAGGAGACCATTAGGACTAGCATTTATAGGAATTAAGATGTACAAGTACTTGCTAAGATCATTAGAGGATTTCTTAGCTAGAAAATCACTTAGGACGATTTCTATGTGGATTAACTCACCACATTCGGCCAACATTGAACATTTGTACAAGATTTGATTTAATTTTTGTGTTTAGGCATTAGAAGTGGGTATTGGTTTGAGTCTAGGTAAGTCTAGGTATTTCCGTGGTGTGTCTAAGTGTATTTTATTGCGAAACGTAAGTCATTTACGTGACCAATAGAAATAAGAATGAACAAAGCCAATAATTATCGTCCTAATAATTATTAGACACTTGCTTGACGTAAACCTTAATTTATTTGGTGACCGTTTACGTTGAATGATTATTTCTAGTCTACGCGATTTAGCTTAAAAGTCAAATCAAAAGTAAACGCATATTGGACTAAAATAAATAATGATCATTAATAGACTTGTATAATGTCATGAAAATGAGAAATGTTACAGTCTCTACCCGTTAAAAGAGCTTTGTCCTCAAAGCTTTAGACCTTGTAGTAGATGACGAAGCCCGGTTTGTGAAGATATGTGGGTATTTCTTCTTGAACGAATCCTCACGTTCCCAGGTGAACTCAGGACCCTGCCTAGAGTTCCAGCGAACCTTAACCAGTGGTATCCGGCTTCACTTCAATCGTTTGATCTCCTATTACATAATTTCAATGGGCTCTTCCAGAAACTGGAGCGTGTCATCAATGTGAACTCCTTCCAACGGCATGGCTAACGGTTCGTCAGCGTAACATTTCTTCAGATTAGACACATGGAAAGTATGATGAACTATGCTTAGTTCTTGGGGAAGTTCTAGCCTGTAGGCAACATCCCCAACCTTAGCTAACACCTTAAAATGTCTGACATATCTAGGGTTTAGTTTGCCCCGCTTAATGAATCGCACAACCCCTTTCCAAGGTGAGACCTTGAGCATAACCATATCTCCAACTTTGAATTCCATCAGCTTACTCTTCAAATCAGCGTAGCTCTTTTGTCGATCATGCGCAGCTTGAATTCTATGCTTGATCAGGACGATCTTCTCCGTGGTTTCCTGAATCATCTCGGGACCAGTAAGTTAAGCTTCGCCAACTTCTGCCGAGCACACAGGTGATTGACACTTTCGACCATATAGTGCCTCATACGGTGCGGCCTTTATGCTAGCGTGATAGTTGTTGTTATACGAGAATTCGACCAATGGTAAATGCTTAACCCAGCCCTTTTCAAAGTCGATCACGCAAGCACGTAGCATGTCCTTGAGAGTTTGGATAGTTCTCTCGCTCTGTCCGTCTATTTGTGGATGGTATGCCGTACTCATATCTAGACTTGTACTCAAAGCTTTTTGAAATGTTCTCCAAAAATTTGACGTGAATTTCCCATCACTATCACAGATGATTGAAATAGGCATTCTGTGTCTTGTCACTATTCTATCCAAATACAACTTTGCCAATTTATCTAAAGGGCCGGTCTCCCTTATTGGTAAAAAGTGAGAGAATTTTGTAAGTCGATCCACAATCACCCAGATGGTGTCAAAGCCTTGTGACGACCTAGGAAGTTTGGTAATAAAATCCATCGTGATATTATCCCACTTCCACTCGGGTATTGCTGGTTGTACTAACAGCCCTGATGGCCTTTAGTGTTCGACCTTGACCCTCACACACGTTAAGCACTTACTCACATACGTGGTGATGTCAGCCTTCATGTTTGGCCACCAATATAATTTCTTCACATCTTGGTACATCTTTTCAGAACCGGTATGGATATAATATTTCGACTTGTGGGATTCGTGCATAATCACTGATCTTAAGTCTCCATAGCAAGGTAACCAACTCCTGCCATGTAAACATAGTGTTCCATCGGTACGTGGTTCCAATCTTTCCTTGGGTATATCCCTTCTGATTATACCGCCTACGTCTTCATTTATGAGATTCTCTAGTTTCTGGGCTTCGATCTGAGCTTCTAATATTCGTTTGGGAAGATCCAAGCCAATTGTCATAACTAAGGCTCGAACCCGCAATGGCTCAATCCGTTCCTTATGGCTCAACGCATCGGCCACTATATTTGCCTTCCCTGGATGATAACGAATGTCGCAATCGTAATCACTTAACAACTCTAGCCAACGGCGTTGCCTCATGTTAAGCTCCTTCTGATCGAGAATGTGTTGTAGGCTTTTATGGTCGGTGAACACGGTGCATCTGGTTCCGTAAAGATAGTGTCTCCATATTTTTAGAGCAAATACCACCGATCCAAGTTCTAAATCATGAGTGGTGTAGTTCTTCTCGTGAACTTTTAGTTGTCGAGAAGCATAAGAAATCACCTTCTCTCTCTGCATCAATACAGCGCCTAAGCCTTTGTGTGAAGCATCACAATAGACCACAAAGTCTTCGCTTCCTTCAGGTAAAGCCAGAATTGGCGCACTACATAACTTCTGCTTTATTAATTGAAAAGCATTTTCTTCCTTTTCACCCCAATCAAATTTGATTCCTTTCTGAGTAAGTTTCGTCATTGATTTAGCAATCTTCGAAAATCCTTCGATGAACCTTCGATAGTAACCAGCAAGACCTAAAAATTGGCGGATCTCCGTTGGTGTCTTAGGAGACGCCCAATCTTTGATAGATTCTATCTTGGCTGGATCCACATGTATGCCTCTGCTATCAATGACGTGTCCGAGAAATTATACCTTCGGAATCCAAAATTCACATTTTGAAAATTTGGCATACAACTTCTCTTTCTTAAGCAATTCTCTCTCTATCTATCTCTCTATATCTCTATCTATATCTTAAAATGGCCTTGAGATGTTCTTCATGCTCTTTCTCGTCCTTTGAATAAATAAGTATGTCATCGATGAAGACAATTACGAACTTATCCAAGTAAGGCTTGCATACTCGGTTCATGAGGTCCATGAATACCGCATGTGCGTTTGTCAGTCCGAATGGCATAACCTGGAACTCGTAATGACCATACCGAGTTCGGAATACCGTCTTTGGAATGTCTTGTTCTCGTACTCTAAGCTGGTGATATCCTGATCTCAGATCTATCTTTGAATAAATACTGGATCCTTGGAGTTGATCAAATAAATCGTCGATCCTCGGGAGTGGATAACGATTCTTCACTGTTAGTTTATTTAACTCACGGTAGTCGATGCACATCCTGAATGACCCATCCTTCTTTTTGACAAACAAGACCGAGGATCCCCAATGTGAGGAACTAGGCCTTATGAATCCTTTGTCGGAAAGCTCTTGTAATTGTTCCGATAATTCCTTCATTTCAGATGGAGCCAATCAATACGGTGCTCGAGCTACGGGCGCGGCTCCTGGGATTAAGTCAATTTGGAATTCCACTGGTCGAGACGGAGGAAGACCTGGCAAGTCCTCGGGAAATACTTCAGGAAAATCTTGGACGATTGGTACATCCTTCATTTGTTGTCCTTCCGACTTGTCCTCCTCTTTCTTGGCGGATATCTATGCTAAAAAGACCTGACATCCTTTTACCATGTACTCTTGAGCTTTTGAACATAAGATAACTGCCAACCGAGATTCTCTCCCATTGCTACTCTTGTTGCTACAAAAAGTCAAAGTTTCATTCCCATTGGGAACTTGAACAAGTTTCTCATCGCACACGATCACGGCGTGACATCTTCTTAACCAGTCCATACCGACAATGACATCGAAACTACCCAGTTCTACGGGCATTAGATCTATGTTGAACGGATGGTCTAAGAAATTCAAAGTACAACCTCATATAATAGCGTCTATCCCGACTAATTTCCCATCAGCTAATTCGACATCATAACAATTTTCTAATGGAGTTGGGGCGATGTTAATCAAGGAACTAAATGCAGTGGATATAAAGCTTCTATCGGTACCAGTGTCGGATAAGATAGATGGATAGTGGTTATTTAAGAGAAACGTACCCGTGACGACATTGGCATCAGGGTTTCCAGATGCATTTCCTCTCTTTTCTGCATTCCCAACTGCATAAACCCAGCCTTGTGCATTCCCATTCCCTCCATCCTTATTCTTCAACTTAGGACAATCTCTCTTAAAATGCCCTGGTGCTCCACACTCAAAACAACCATTTCCCTTGGGAGCTGCCCCATTGCCTTTCTGAGTATTAGCAACATTTGTGTTACCAGTACCCCTGCAATCGCGAGCATATGCCCTACTTTGTGCAACTTTGTGAACACTCTGGGTGCATGGGCCATTGTGGTGAAGATGGCACTTGGTGTACTTGGGCAAAGATCCCCCATAAGGCTTCCTTTCGCCTGTCCCCATATTGTAGACCTTGGCGACATTCTGCCTCTTGAAGGGTTGTTGTTGGTGACCATGGTTGTTTCTGGATAAATCATCAGCCTTCCTTTTGTTGTCAGACTGCCTTTCTGCGTAGGTGCGGAGGTTTCTGATCTATCAAGTTGTTGGCCAACTTCAATAGTCCTCATCCAACGTCTTGGTCTGGCAGAGTTTGACGGTTCCCATAAATGTGTTTCAGTGATGTACTTGTCAGCTTCTCCGTTTCGTTGGCACAAACTTGTACAATATCCATGGTTAGACTCTTGAAACGTTCAGTGTATGCTGGAACATCGTTCCCTTTGACCTTTAGGTTCCATAGCTCAATTTCTAATTTCTTGATTTCACCCTGCAGACAATACTTGTCCGTCATCTTTTTCTTAAGCACTTCCCAAGTCATTGCATATGCCTCAGGACCTAAGGTTCTTATCTGACCATTCCACCAAGTCAAAGCAGCACCTAACAGAGTGCAGGTGGCAAACTCACTATTTCTCAAAACACAACCATTTGATATAGAAAACTGTGACATCCATCTTCTTAATCCTCCGATCAAACCGACCACTTAGGGGCTTGACTTTGGGAGAAGTTAGAATCGGTCCTTCCGTCCCCTTGAAGTTCAAAGGTTGACACTTCATGAAGTCAGCGTAAAAACAAGGGCGCGGCAGTTTGGGGGGGGCACGTTCCTTCAGGTTATCCCTCTTAGCTATTGTGGCTATCCTTCTCCATTGGTGGATGTTTCGCAAAAAGAGCATGGTCAATCATTGCTTGCGATGGATTATGGAGTCATGTTGTTCGGTTGGTGTTGTTAACCATGGGGTATATTTTTTTTTTTTTTCCCGGTCCCCCCACCTCTTCTGGTCGTAGGTGTCATGATTTGTCTAGATCACAAAAGACAAAACATGAGGTTATATGACAGAATATAATAATGTATAGATGAGATATCAACACAAGAGAGGTATATAGTATGACATAACACATCTATTTCATTCATAACTTTGAAAATTTTACATGAAATAGTTGTCGGATTACACAAAATACAATACAAAAGATCTAAGGCTATGCTAGCGGGGAAAACCCCTAATACTTAACATGCCTGTACAATGACCTAGCAAGATAAAATAACATAAATCACTGGATGTGACTGTCAGCATCCCTAGAAGCATCCTGGTGATCTGGAATCCTAGCCTCTGGTCCTGGCTGTCTAGCTCTCCTCTGCTGCTCTCGCAGTGCTAACAACTCGGCCTGCATGTCACTCATCTCTCGCCTCATGTCTCTAATGACTCGGAGAGTCTCTACCATCTGTGCCTGACGCCTACGGTCAGTCTCTTGAAGCGCTGCTAACTCAGCCTGCTGCATCTGAAAGCGAGTCTCATGTACCTGATGTTGTGTCTGAATGAGAGTACCCTGCAGCTGTAGCTGTGTCTGGTGTGCCTGGAGATGGGTCTCGTGTGCATACACATGATCACGATGGGTCTGAAGCTCCTGATGAGTCGCTTGACTTAATCCTATCGAGTGAGCCCAAGCCTCTCGGGAAGCATAGGCCTCCTCCTCCACCATCCATACTGTCTCCTAGAGAGTCATCCTATCCCCCATAAGTAAATCGACCCGCTGCGAGTCCATATCGACTCGCTATGATATACGAGACCTACTATCCTGAGCATCCTCTAGTAAGGCATACAAGTCCTGTGTATCATGCTCATGGAGCTCAGCAAGCTCTGTGACCCTAGTATTGACCTCTCCCACGGTCATAGGTGCTATCTCAGGAACTGCCTCTGCCGAATCTACCCAAGTATCCCTAATACCGTACCCAACATCTCTAGTCCCCTGTCGCCTCTCTTCAGCATCTACCGTGCTGACAAATCCATAATCTATCCCCCGACCTCTGGTAGGTCTAGCAGTAGAACTCTCCCCGACCTCGTATCTGGAGCCTAGGGTGGACAAATACAACCTCTTGCGGGGAGGCTGCTCAGACTCGGGAATATCATCCCTACGGTCAATAGGTGGTGGTATGTATAGAGATGGTGGTAGTGGAGGTGATGGTAATGCGGCAGTAACTGCATCAATGAGAGCCTGAGTGGATGCTATCCTGAGTGTCTGGATTTGGGTTGGACACCCAGATGATGGTAGTAGTGGTGATGAATGTGCAGGTGGGGCTGTGCACCTAGCAAGGCGCTCTCTTGCAGAGGGTGGTGATAGTGAGATAGGTGGTGATGGTGATGGAGTAGTCATGGCCAGAAGTCTCTCAACCTCTGCCTCTGGTGGGGATAGGGATATGGAAATTCTTAGTCAGAGAACGGTAATCCTTAGCCCTAATAGTAATGTCCAGATGGAGGGTGGAGGTATAAACAGCACTGTTCCTTCAGGTGGGAAAATAGGCTTATCAACAGGTACAACAATAGCAGAGTCAGCCGGAGCTAAGTGCTCCTCCTCCTCCTCCCCGTCCTCATCATCCTCATCCTCACCATCAGCGTCATCCCCAGATAAATCGTCGTCATCATCATCTCCATCATCTCCCCCGTCCATAGGATAGTCGTCCGGACCATCCTCTGTCTCATCATCCTCGTACTCCTCTGGATCCTCCTCGGGATCCGACTCAATAACATATCCGGAGTGACTCAGCAAGTAGGTGAAATCAACGGAGGTAATGGCTGCTCTTCAGACTGGAAACCAAGCTCATCCTCCAATGGATATACTCAGTAGGTGGGGGGGGGGTATATAGGCTCTGGTACGTAGTCAGGATCATGTGCCTGTACAAACATAGGCTCACGCTCATCCTCGTCTTGAGGAACTAGCGGTGTCTGTGGATCCTCTGGGCCTGGTATGTAATCCAGTGATGGTAGGGCTACTGGCTGCATCGGGAGTCCGTCATATCCTAATACGATGACCCATGGGATGCCTCCCTCACATATCTCCTCATCATCGGCTCCCCAGAAGGCTCTGCCGGGCTCAGAGTCGATGTAAACGGAAGTGTAGGTAACCGTAGATGTCGCAGAAGACATGATTACTGCAAAAAGCAAAAATAACCTATATAAGTATTACATAGGAAAGATCGGTATGATATGTCTATAAGCTTTAATTATAAGAGTGGTCTCTATGTTATATCTATAAGATTTATTTATAAGAGTCTTATAGTAATATACTTAGTATATTTTATATACGCATATATCAATCATGTAAGCACTTAGTACCCTACTAATGTTAAAATAATGTGTATCATGTAAGCATATATGTGCTAGATGTAAACAAGTAATGCATGTATGTCCCTCGCAAATCCCATTTGTGAAAACAGTGTTTGAAAATGGTTATAGTCCAGACAAAACTTTTGACCTGGTTCTCTATAACCTTGGCTCTGATGCCAATCTATAATACCCCCAAATCGGGGTAGCAGCGGAATGTTGAATATCCGAGGGCGTTACTTCATAGATCAATAGCACAAGATATGAGAACGACCACTAACGTGTCGTTTTAAAAAGATACATTGGATTAGCAAAATGCTTGTTCATTACATAAGCTCATGGCTTCTAATTGTTCGACAATATAAGTAAAGATTTCGGTTTATAACAAATGTTCCCAAAATGTAAATACCCCAATCTTTAGTACTAGACTCTTTCTTCCAAAGAGTGACCCCGCAATGTATCTGAGCACCCTGTGCCTATTGACCATGAGAAAACATGCTTAAATATCAACATAAAGTTGGTGAATTCATAGGTTTATGTAAATCAATAGTAGGACCGCAAGATTTCCAAGTGTATGATTAAGCAACAAATGCAAACATCATAAAAAGTAATTACGTTTTCCTAAGCTCATGACACTGAAGCTCGACATGTATGAATGCAATAAATTGCCAATAATGCCCATGAATGATGTTCTAACCCGAAACATCCCAAATCCGACATGTTATAACGTTCGTTCCCGGTGATAGCTAGTCACCCGAACGGGGATGTCAATCCCAAATAGATCTACTCATAACATTCGCGCTTACAATCCAGTAATTGACAGTTCATGATAAAGGGCTCAGTGGGTTATCGCTACTTAGGCAAACACGAAATCATAGTATAAAATGTACACTTGCGTCCAATTTGTAAAACAAACATGTCCTCACCCCAAAGATGTAAATCATTTAAATAATTGTAAAACATGGGGCTATGAACTCACCTTAGAAGGTAGTCCTCGGGATGATAAATATATATCCAAGTAAGCAATGAATCACACCGTCAAATACCTAAGTAAATACGGTCAAGTCTTAGTCTACATATTTAGGCTAATGACTCAGTGTATAAACTAAATTCAATTATAAATTTATATATACTGTTATCACTTGTGTGGTGGCGCACATGATTATTGTATAATTACGATGGCACTTGGGAAAACGTATAACTTTGTTAATAAATACTTATATTTATTAAGTCGTGGTTTAAACCGAATAATGTCCGATTATAATTTGCCTGAATCGTTAAGTGTTTACACAATTCACTTTTGTTTACAAAACACCCTTAAGTTTCTTATAAATACAAAACAGTCCCTGGGTCTATCAATATATAACATTTGCATTTTAAACCCTTAAGTTTCAATAATTACACTTTTAGTCCTTCCACTTTACAAGGTTGTAATTTAGGTCCTTATAGTTTCATATCAGCCCCCTTATCTTTCAGAATGTTCAAAACAGCCCCTAAACTTATTAAAATATGAAAATGATAGTTTTAACCCTATAGTTTAAAATTGGCACTTTAAGTCCCCCGACTTGTAAAAATTGCATTTTAACTCCAATTAAATCCCAACAAGTGGCATTATGTTTTATTAAGTCCCAATAAGCTGTAAAAACTGTCTTGTCATTATAGATAAGCTCAACGAGCTTATTTTTGGCTTAATGGGCCTCATTAGGCCCGTTAAGGTCCATTATGTGTTTTAAAGGTCCAATCTAGTTTTTAAAAGTACAAAAACCCTTATTAAGCTTATTTGGGTCTATTAAGATAAAAATAAGCTCAGGGAGCTCATTGGAGCTTATTTCGAGCTTATTGGGCCTAATAGAAACCCGAATAACCCCTTAAGCCTTTCGGCTAATTTATTTAGGGTCAATTAGTGTTACTTAAGCCCATTAAGCTCATTGAGCTTATAAGAGTTCATCAATAAGATGCCTTGAGCTTATTGTGAGCTTATGGCTCGACTAGGGCTCGTTAGTGGGCTAGGAAGCCCGATAAGGGTCCGGTTTAGTTTACCCTTTAGGTTAGGATTTTTACAAGTTCAATAAGCATACTAGCCTTTCAAATAAGCTCGTAAGTCTTAATAATAAGTTGTGGTCTTCAAAAAGGGGTGGCCTGTTACGCCGGTTGGGTCCCATAGTGGGCTATTAGGTTATAAACGAGCCCATTAAAGGTCCCTTAGGCTTTTTATTTAGTTTTAGGGCTTATACTTCCAATAAGCACTCGATAAGCCAAATAAGTCTGATGCATAAATCGCATGCCCATTATTTTAAATAAGGTCCTACCTGTTCAGTTTCCAGCCATGCAATAACATATACAGTAGAGTTTACGTGGTTGTTTTTATGTAGTTTTTTTTTTTGTTGAGTATAAAGTGTTTTAATTGCCATTACGTTTCCTTTATTGAGTCTAAAAGGCTAGTTTACGTCCTATCTTATCTTACATTACCCTTTTAACGTGTATTAGCACCACACAAGGTCAAATTGTATGTATATTCATGCACGTATGCCACGCATGGATCGAATCATGCGTGTTCACGTCTATGAGCATTGTTATTCGTATATATAACGTGACCTACACGACTAGACACCAAGTAACAACTATAACACGAAGTGTATAAGCTTGAACGTGACTTACAAAGAGTCCTAGTGATTTGTTTCGAGTGTTTGCAAGGTAGAACAAATAGCGTGCAACACCCTAAGGTTTTTTATTTTTTTTTTTTTTTTTGTTTTTTTTTTTTTTTATTTTTTTTGTTTTTTTTGTTTTTGTATTTTTTTTATATACTTCTCAAGCTTCAAAGCTTGTAACCCAATTCCTTGGCTCGTGTATGCTTCCACAAACGTGTAAGGGGTCTTTAAGATTACTTTTGTTCTTGAAAGGGAAATGTGAGTCGCATATGGTTCGGTTATTGGTGTAGCCGAATGGAAAGGGAGAAATGAGGGATGTTTGTCTTAGCGAGAGTGTTTAGAAATTTTAGAAATGTATCTTATGAACTTAGGAGTAGTATTTATAGACAATTTGTGGCTAGTTACCTCTCCTTAGTCCTAAACAAACCAAACGAGCCCTAGTTAAGTGGATTATAGGGATTTCTAGTTTGTTGCATCTTGTTTTATGTTAAACCACTAAGTACATGTTTTAATTAGGCAATGTTGTATAAGATTTAGTTTGATTCCTTAAAATCACAAAGATTTGTGTCTGGGTTCTTGTTTTGCCACGGCTAGAAGGGATCAAGGAACAAAAATGGTTATTAACCATTGGTTAATAAACTAGTAGGAGACCATTAGGACTAACATTTATGGGAATTAAGATGTACAAGTACTTGCTAAGATCATTAGAGGATTTCTTAGCTAGAAAATCACTTAGGACGATTTCTATGTGGATTAACTCACCACATTCGGCCAACATTGAACATTTGTACAAGATTTGATTTAATTTTTGTGTTTAGGCATTAGAAGTTGGTATTGGTTTGAGTCTAGGTAAGTCTAGGTATTTCCGTGGTGTGTCTAAGTGTATTTTATTGCGAAACGTAAGTCATTTACGTGACCAATAAGAGCATAAGCTCATTGGTGGTCAAGCTCAACCTGTTTGAGCTTGTTTTGTTTTCAAAAGCTCTTTTCCATAGCTAAAATTAAGCCTGCACTTTGGATTTTGTCTTTTCAGAAAAACCAACTCAGCAGCTACTAAGTAAAAATCCCTTTTTCATTTGACTTTTTAGCAGCTTATTTAAGTTTCAAACTAAATTTCATTTGCTGATTTGAGTAGCTTATTGTTCAAGATATTTAGGGGTATAGGCTGTTTAGCCATAAAGATCCACTCAAGGGCTTAAAAATAAGCCCAAAAGTGCCCTTGTGGCTGTTTTGTCTGCTAGTTTTGAGCTTATAGCTTATTTGCTTTTTCAAGCTTTTCTGTTTATTTTCTTAGCTTACTTTTGTTCATATGTGCTTATTAGGGTTAGGTATTTATATGTCTTAGCTTATTTGTCTATGTTGTTGCTTATTTGAGCCTAAATTAGCCTAACAGTTTAAGCCCTTTTAGTGTCTTAAAGTTTTAAGCAAATCTGTCACTTTTCTTTGCTTAATTTCTAGCTTATTATTAAGTTATAAAAAAGTTTCCTTTTTTAAGTTTGGTTATTTTTTAGTTATAAAACTTTTTCAAAAAAAATGTTCAAAAATAAAAATGTTTGGGAAAGGGGAAGGCAAGGGTGAGCAGGGCTCGAACCCCTGACCTCTACCCTCTCAACCAAACGTTTTAACACAACACACACAAACCACTCTGCCCTTGGGTCTTTTCCGTTCTTCTTTGCACAAACTAATCCTTTATACACGTTTTTTCTCTTTTTGCTTATAAGCCCTTTTCTGCTTATTTTGTAACTTAATTGATAAGTTGTTTCACCCTTTTTATTTTTCTTGGGTTTAGCATTACTCAAAGCACTTTTCCTTAATTTTTTAGATTTTTCCAAGATCATTTAGTATTTTTAATTAATTTTTCTTTTTAAAACAGTTTTTAATTCATAAAAAATTATAAAAAAATCAAAAAAAAATATAATTCTTTTTTTTTAAATTTTCTTTTATCATTTAGCACCTAGGAAAATTAAATTTGCATCCGTAGGGTTAAAATTTTAGAATTTCGATTTTTAAAGAACGGGATTAGAATCCCGTTCTCATTTTTAGTGTTTTAGCTTAAATTGCTTTCGTTTTAGGGTTTCTTTTACTTATTTGTGCATTTTGAATTGTAGAATTAGAATCCAAACCCACAAACTTTAAAATCATTCAAAAACGCGATCACGAACTTAATCCCGATTCTCAATTCACACCTCGACGGGAAACGACCCGGGAGATTTTAGATTTTGCTTTGGTCAAAAGTAAATTTCTTCGAATCTTTCGGAATACGTATACTATATTTGATATTATAATTACCCCTAAAAAGGCAATTATCAGCAACCACAGAGCATACGATAAATAATTATACCCACACCCAACCTTAGCTCTTGATACCACTTGTTGAGAAAAGTAACATCAGACTGAAGCATAACCACAACTAAAATATAAAATATAATAAAAGATGACACACGGATTTTACATGAAAAACCTTAATAGGGTAAAAACCACGGGTAAGGAAAGATACGTTCCACTATGATAAAAATTAGGAATTACACCGTCTCTCTATTGTACAAGAATAAAACCTTATCTCTTGTAAATAGGAGATATACACAATTCTCTAATAGCCTCAAATACTCGAAGATAGAAAGAGATACAACAACACTTGTGTGTTTTCTGTTGTAAATGGGATGCGATATATGGTTACTTCTGCTGCCTTTTATAGGCAACATTTTTGAGGCCATTCTTCCAATTAAAAAGCCAAATAATCAAAAGGCAAGATTCTTCATGTGTTGAAAGGCCACATATCTCAAGGGCTATTTGCCCTTTCCTTTTCTCGTTTGACATAATTAAATATCCAACGAAGTAAATTAGATTTTAAGGCACCAATTGGGATTCGTTTATATGAAGAAATTCGTACGAGGCGGAGCCTAAATCTTGCAAACTTTATCAAAAATTAAGGATACGCTTAACATGGCAATGTATCGATGTGGTTGACATCATATGTGAGCTGATTTTGTTAGCCCGTATTATTCTACAGCCCACATGTCATATAGCTTGTATTATTGTAATGGGCTCAAGCCCGGTTCTAGATTACTCCATGTATCCCTATTTATTATTCGTATCAATGACTACTAAAATCTTATCGTGATGCGTTTAGTGATTCTAATTAGAAAAATGTTATGCGTGATGAATATAATGCACTTACTAAAAACAGAATTTGGGTTTTAGTACCTCGACTTACCGATACGAATATAGTTCGTTGTATGTGGCTCTTTCGCCATAAGTATTTGGTAGATGGCACGCTTAGTCGCTATAAGGCTCGTCTTGTGGCGAATGGTAGTACTCAGTTAGAGGGAGTTGATGATAATGAGACCTTTAGTCCGGTTGTTAAATCGGGTACTATTCGGACTGTTCTTAGTTTGGCTGCTTCTCGACATTGGCCGGTTCATCAGCTTGATGTCAAGAATGCCTTTTTACATGGCGATTTATCAAAGACGGTTTATATGCATCAGCCTCTAGGGTTTCGGGACTCTGTACATCCTGATTATGTATGTTTGTTACATCAGTCTCTCTATGGGCTCAAGCAGGCCCCTCGAGCTTGGTTTTAGCGTTTTGCGTCTTATATCACGCGTATTGGTTTTCAGCATAGTCAGTGTGACTCTTCTTTATTTATCTACACACAGGGGACTGATATCGCTTACTTGTTATTGTATGTTGATGATATTGTTCTCAAAGCTTCTTTGGAGATGTTGCTACAGCGGATTATTAGATCGTTACATCAGGAGTTTGCTATGACAGATCTGGGTCCGCTCAATTATTTTCTAGGTATATCTATTACACGTGATTCTTCAGGGTTGTTTTTATCTCAGAAGAAATATGTTGTTGAGATTCTTGACAGGGCGCATATGGTTAATTGTAATCCCAGTCGGACTCCTATTGATACTGAGTCTAAACTGGGAAGTGATGACGATCCGGTTTTTGACCCGACTCTATATCGAAGTCTTGCAGGTTCTCTACAGTACCTCACCTTTACTCGACCAGATATCTCTTATGCAGTTTAGCAGGTGTGTCTTTATATGCATGATCCTCGGGAGCCTCATTTTTTGGCTCTTAAGCGGATTTTGCGGTATGTTCGCGGCACTTTGGATTATGGGTTGCAGTTATTTTCTTCCTCTACTATAGATTTGGTTGCTTATTCGGATGGCTGATTGGGCTGGTTTCCCTACTACTCCTCGCTCGACTTCTGGTTATTGTGTTTTTCTTGGCAACAACTTACTCTCTTGGTCCTTTAAGCGTCAGCCAACGCTTTCTCGTTCTAGTGCAGAGGCAAGGTATCGTGGGGTTGCCAATGCTGTTGTTGAGACTTGTTGGTTGCGCAATTTACTGCGTAAGTTGCACACTCCTTTATCTTCCGCTACGCTTGTCTACTGTGATAATGTCAGTGCTGTTTATTTATCGTGCAATCCGGTTCAGCATCAGCGTACTAAGCATATTGAAATTGACATACATTTTGTTCGTGATTTGGTTACTGTTGGTCAGGTCCGAGTGCTTCACGTGCCTTCACGTTATCAGTTTGCTGATATCTTCACCAAAGGCTTACCTTTAGCTTTATTTGAGGAGTTTCGCTCCAGTTTGAGCGTCCGGTGTTCTCTCGCTCTAACTGCAGGGGAGTGTTAGCCCGTATTATTCTATAGCCCACATATCATATAGCTTGTATTATTGTAATGGGCTCAAGCCCGGTTCTAGATTACTCCATGTATCCCTATTTATTATTCGTATCAATGAGAAGGTCGACAGACAAGATTTCCCAAACCTACATATTTTACTTCCGCGTCACACCCCCAAAAAATAAAGATATAAATCAAGTTATAAGCCTAATATTCAAGTTTAAGAGATCACGAGTTTAGGTAAAAGTCGTTCCATGTCCAAATTCAGTTGTTCAAGTTCAAAATTAAGATTGAAGTGGTTCAAAGCCACGCTCGAAGTTTCAATTGTGACTTTTGTCAAGTGTTTAGATTTGCAACACAATCATCTCGTAAAATTCAAAACAAAATGATATTAGTAATATATTCACAACATATTATTTTTTTTTTTTTTGTTTTAAAAACCCTAAAAGGTTCTGATATTGGTAGGCGTACGTTTTAAAAGTCACGACCTTCACACAAAAAACATACACACAACACAAATTCACCAAATAAGAAAATTAGAGCCACAACCTCACACCACTGCCTACCTTCTCCACGCCCTTCCTTGACTCCTTGGCTACATTAAGAAAGCCACTCATCTACAACTTCACTATCAAGCAGGACTTATTCAGTTGGTGTACTTAACATCCTCGCATACCTCGTCGTTGAATTGTCGTCGTTGTTGTTTGTGTGGTGGTGATGGTTTTGTAAGCTGAAAATGAGGTTGAGTATGGCTCTATTATGGTGGATGCAGTTTGGCTCATATAAATGTACCCCATCATCAGAACCCTTTAAGTTTATATATCGTGCGCACGAGTCACCTAATGGCAACGACTTAGGTCGTTGTCGTCTAGGTTCTTAGATTCTTTCGAATCCATTAGTACTTCTTGTTCACAGCCTCAAACTAGTCCTTCTCCACAACTATTTAATTGAACAAGTCAGCTTTGGTTTGAATGTTTATTTCATGATGTAAGCTTTAGTTTAAGCGTTTAGATCAGAATGTAAGCTTTGAATCACGCATCTAGTCGGAAAGTAAGCTTTGATGTGAGCGTTTAGTTTAGCCGGACTTAGTTTCCTAGTTTACCAAATCTTTATTTGGTTTTGAGAATCAAAATTGTTTAAAAATAATAATTCTAAGGTACATCTCAGGATACCATGTGTAATAATTCATATTTTGAAATATCATTTATCAATTGGTTACTAATATTAGTTTCTATTAATCACTACGTTTCTTTTTCTCAAACTGATACACCCTTGTCAAACATCATGTGTCTTTACACAAATATATCACACAAAAAAACACTCAAAACACTAATGAGCCTTGCACCTCCTCGTCCCTTGCTCATCGCCAAACCGAAAAATAGCAAATAGACACACCATCGACGAGGTGGTGCCTTCGATGTCTTTGTAAACCGGCGCTCTTCGGTTTGTAAACCCACATGGCCGTTTCCACTGGTCTAAACAGAAACAAAACTGAGGATTGATTATTGATTAACATGAAGCAAAATAATACATAAAACTGAGGATTTCACTATTTATGGTTGATGCAATATGCCCTGTTTGTCGCAAGGCATGTTTGGATTCCTTTAGGGAACATGCAGTTCATTGTAAAGAGCTCACAGGATTCAAGTACCGACACGATATGGTTAGGGACGTTCATTTTGGTAGGCGTGCCGGGATCTCCGCAAAGAAATAAACACCTGTGAACTTTTTGACTGACCTGTCAGACGGAAGATCCACACTTAGACTAGCTGACGTTTTGGTTTTTGGATGGGTTGGAGGGAAACATACGTGTGTGGATCTGACTGGGGTTTTGCTCTTGTAGGGTTGAGTAGCCGGGATTTTACAATGGGTCTGGCTGCTTTGTAAGCCGCCTTATGCAAAGTGACAAAACACGAGAAAGCATGCATTGAGAATCAACATGTGCTTATTCCTTTCGCGTTTGATACATTTAGTGTCCTTGCTCCTGAGGCGATGAAGCTACTTAATAGAGTTCAACGGGCCATGAACAGTAATGTTATGACGCCTAGATCTACAAATGTGGTTTTTTATAGGATTAGTTTTGCAATAAAAAAAGAGCTAGCGGCGCAGCTTGTTGCTTGTTTGCCTTCCACCATTATGTAAATAATAAGTTTTTTATTTGTTGACAAAAAAATACATGAAACTGACAATCACACAAATTGAACATTGAAAGAGGGATTGTTTTTGGAGGCACAACCCATTCATGCCCTTCAAATGTTTACAGTGTACTGAATGCCGAAAACCAAAACAATTTGGTATTGCTTAACTCAATGACAAATGTTATAGATTTATATCAGGAAAAATCTGTTGAAGTAGAGGAATCATACTTTGATTCTCGTGGTAAAGCGTGGTATTATACATACGCGTATATTCAAGACGGTGTTAACGGTTACCTATTAAATCGGTGTATCATTTCGTGCAAAAAGGTATACACTTCAATCTCGTTAATTATAAGTTCTATACGTGTTATCTTTTCGCTGCGTACTCGTGATATAATGGTTATTAGTTCTAAAAACCCAACAGTGGCATCACGAGCCGATCGTGTAGAATTTATAGTTACAAGTAATAAAATTAGGGTTTTTGATTAATTTTATGCCCTTTGGGCGTTTTTATGCATAAAGATTTAATCTTTGTATATAAGTTACAATCTTTATTAGTTATAAAATTAAATTAGACGAACTCTAGGTTGTATGAAATTTTTGTATGATTAAAACTTGATGTGTTCAATTGTTAATGATCGGTTTTACATTCTATATTAATTGTTAATGCGGCATCCATGAAAATTTATCATAGATCAATATGTGATATGATCTTGTTAACTGTTAATGGTTATATGCAAATATGATGATCAAGAATTAAAAACATAGACATTAAATTTAATTAGTAAGATCCACGATTTTAAAAGCTATGGAAGACCTTAGCCATGACTTAATGGTGCCTAAAAGTTGTTTAAATTTTATGTGCTATGTGATATATATTTGTATATGGCTTACGCAATCGATTGTTATCGATGGATGTGGCCGGAGTCATTGGACAATAGAGCCTTATATGAATATATACATGATTTTAATTATTAGATAATTTGGATCATAATTATTTGCATGACTTAATTGTTAAGTGGGTTAATTGAAATAAGTGTTATATGTATTGGTTTTATGTTTATATTGTTTTATTTTAAGTTGGACTTGTGAAAAAATAAAAAGGGTTTTTTGAAAAGTAAATATAAACATGACTAATAATTATGAAATCAGATTTATTATGGACTATTTATAGTTCATAATGTGTTTTCCAAATTAAAGTTTTAATTAGAATGGTTAAAACTAGACGCTATGGACTCATGGGAAGTAGGACTCATCCACTATAACAAACAATAAGAGAAGTTTAAGGAAGAGTTTCTTAAAGATCTCAGTTTTTTAATATGCTTCGCGCTGACATGTTTTCTCCGCTTCTTTGTGCGTTCGATTGGAGTTACCGTGAACCATGGTATGTCACTACAGTGTCATTTTTATTAAAACTTGGTTTTTGTATACGTTTGTTGACCATTCTTTAAATCTTTATATTTAGAAACACGTTGAATCGTTAATTTTAAAAGGTAACACTATTTATACATTAGATGTATAGAAAATATGTGATACCATAATAAGTAACTTAATTGAGTATAGTTTTTATTAAAATTATGATACGAAGATGTATGCATGCTTCTTCGTACATATTTGACACGTCAAATAATATACCCTTTTAAATAATTATGTGCAGGCTTGATTCGGGATTCGGGTGCGCTGAGAAAGCGTAATTAGCCAGTATATTCGTACTCGAGGTGCTTTTATACTCATTTTTTAAATTTGTTTTAAGTTAGTTTCTAATTAGTCTCATGTTTGATTCATAAATTGATGTCTTACAATTTTCTGTAACCTATAGTGATTACTTATTATGTGAATAGTATATTCAAGTTACTTTTTGAATTGGTCTTGGGATCCATTTGTATTTATTTTTGCAATCTCACAACGAAATATATACATACGTCAGAGTTTCACCAATAGTGATTGTGACGTGGCATTGCTTTTGATGTGCTAAGAGAGTGTTTGGATTAGCTTATTTCATGGCCTTAGGACTGTGATATTTATGATGCCAAATGGATATAGTACTGTTCACGTCGTCACATTTACTTTATCAGCCTGGAAGTGAATCGTTGATAGTTGCAGCGGTTGAGAGTGGAAGGAGGGATACAAACAAACACACGAAAGGGACTGGGAAGCCCAGATGCATACAGAAACATGACATCGTAAAACATAAAACTTAGTGGGAGATGAATCTCAGAAGACCATCGATGTAACTGTTTACATTGAGTGCAGTTCCGAGACTTAATTGGCTTTTGATGACTGCAGGTGCAAAAGAAGCTGGCTATCGAAACCGGTCTAGATTTTTGTGATCAGATCATTTTGTTGGAAAATTATTATCAGCGTATCCTTTGATTATTTCTACATTTCCGTACTGCTGATATATATTTCAAAACAAAAATGATCTGTTCTCAAAAATCTAGGAACGGTTTCGATAGCCAGCTCTTTTGCACCTGCAGTCTATCAAAAGCCAATTATTAAGTCTCGGACTGCAATCAATGTAAAAAGGTTAATTCGATGGTCTTCCTGAGATCTTCTCCCAATCAAGTTATGTTTTATGATGTCATGTTTCTGTATGCATTTCGGCTTCCTAGTCCCTTTCGTGTGTTTGTTTGTATCCCTCCTTCCACTCTCAACCGCTGCAACTATCAACGATTCACTTCTAGGCTGCCAAGTAAAATGTGACGACTGCTAACAATACTATTATCCATTTGGCATTCATTCATAAATATCCCGCCCTATTATGGCATGAAAATAGCGAATCTAAAACACTTCTCTTAGCACATTCAAAAGCAAAAAAAAAAACGGCTTCCTAGAGTCACAATCACATTGGTGAAACCTCCTGTGGGGGGGACGTTGTATATATTTCGTTTGAGATTGCAAAAATGAATACAAATGAATCCCAAGACCAATTCAAAAAGTAACTTGAATATACTATTCACATAATAAGTAATCACTATAGGTTACAGAAAATTGTAAGACATCAATTTATGAATCAAACATGAGACTAATTAGAAACTAACTTAAAACAAATTAAAAAAATGAGTATAAAGGCACCTCGAGTACGAATATACTGGCTAATTACAGCTTTCTCAGCGCACCGCGTAAATTCCGAATCAAGCCTGCACATATCATACTAATATCAGGAAATCATCCATCTTTTACATAAAAACATGAAAATCTTGTGCTTGCCAGTTATTACAACGGCTTTAGATCAGTTATCAAGAGATGGGTTTGTTTGGGATTAAATCATAAATACTCCTCATTAAATATACAAAACTCAATCTTATATTATACTAAATCAAAAGACCCCCCACATCTCTAGGATGAACTGGCCTCATGATAATTGTGATCAAGAAACCAAATGCTGGGGTCCTTGTCGTCTTCCTCAAAAAGGCACTACAAAAGTTATTTAAATCTTTTTCAGAAGTAAAATACTCTTTTTAAAACACAAAAAGATTGTGTGCTTGAATCTTCTAACCTTAAAGAATGGAAAAAATGGTATTGGCACCTCTTTCACTGCTATTTTATAAAAAACTAGTAACCAAATCAACAATAGCAGGAACAAAAGGAAACTAAAAAAGATTTATTTTTATTACCTTGGGTGGGTTTTTAATGGTATACATCAGAAATATTCTCTGCTGTAACCAAAATGAACAAATTAAATGTGTAATTTCTTGCTTTATATAAACAGTACAACTATACCGGGCACGTTCTCAGCAAGGCTTCTCTACTCATCTCGTATCTTGTCAGCCCACTCTTGCGGCGGCTGTAACATATCAATTGAAAACTATTAACTGAATATTTCAATAAAAGCATACATGACACACACGTGCGCAAAGACACTTTACCTGGTTCATTGCACAACTTTCTGCAGAAAAAAAATAATCCGAATGGTCCACAACAGTATCAAAGTTGTTGAAGTTTTGATACCTTTTCAGAACATCTTCTTCATTATCAAGGCCTTCCATTTGGTGGCTATGATCATGGTCAACTAAAACATCTTCCATAGAAAATATACCAACACGTGATTTCCGGTTCCTCCTCAGAGTCTTCTTAATCGTTAGTTCAGATTGTGTGAAATGCGTGTGATAGGATTGTATTCCCAACAATAAGGTTTCCTTTGACCCACTTTTTACAAAGTTTGCCCTCTTTCGACTTCATCTCCGTCCTCTACTAAAACCTTACCCAACCTAGAATCAGAGAGGGCCTTGTTAGTAAATGGATAGAAAGTACGATCATTGCCCTGCAACGTAAAATTTGCCTCATTGTGTTCATAAACCATGGGGGTTGTAAAGGGTTTAATTTGCAAGCACCATATTCTACAGAAAGTAGTACGAAGTGTTGGGTTTTACGATCTAATTAACCAATTAATTAACACGAGTACGCAGCGGAATTAAAGATTCCATGTAGAACACATTAATTAACAAGGATAGAAGATGTATACCTTTTAGCACGAAACGATACACCACTTAAGGTAACCGTTAACACCGTCTTCTATATACGCGTGTGTATAAAGCTAATACCACGCGAACCACTAGGATCAAAGAATAATCCCTCTACTTCGACACACACTACACGTCACGGAGATACGCTAAGATGCTAGTGCTTGCTTCACGAATAAACAACTCAACACATTGTTCTTGTTTATATAATTAAATATGATCGAATCCCACAATGGAATAAAACTGCACATCGTATGTAAATAATAAAAGAAATCATCGTTTCCATACATATCATGCATACGCATATGTATATAAATAACCATTATCATATTATGTAAACAAGATGTGTCCCATGCATCATGTGTAGGAATTTAGGGATAAAATATGTGTATCGGTTCTTCCGAATGAATGAGGCAAGGGGTTTATATTGCTTAAAGACTTGTTCTCCAAGTCATATTCAAACACCTCCTCTTGTTTGCTAGAAACGACATTCGGACCCTCCTACTTTTCTTGTTCGACCGGTCACAACCAACACCCCACGGGTTTGATTTTTATACTAACAAGTCCTTAACTTGTTAATATATTTTAATTAGTTTCTAAACGCTAACGTTGTAATTAAAGAACATTTAATTATTTCGTGAAACATATTAATATAATTAACAAAAATATTAATTATATTAATAAACGTATTCTCTGCGTAAATGCGTGCGTCCCCATAGGCTCAAATAATTCCCGAACATATATAAATTATATTTTTTCCTATCCAACACAACAGCTCCCACCTCCACCCACTTGGACATGTTTTTTTTTTTTATAAATTATATAATATCAATTGGTAAGCGTCTACAAACGCCAATGCTCCCAAGAAACCATCCGAGGTGGTTTCTCAAAACACGAACAAAATGATTTATAATTTTACAATCCATTTGTTTCCGATATTGTGTTAAATATGGATATGAATCAACGTCATTCCTTATTTAACGATTCTGTTTCCCGTATATGTAACTAATCAAGATTACCGAAAATCAATGAGACATATCTACATGAGTTTTCGGGTACAACTATACACACATCTGATTAATTATTGCGAGGGGCCCAGAGATATCTTCTTCAAAAGATTTGAAGGAACAAATTCTATATTGATTTACAGAGTCCAATCATCATGGTGACATAAACCATTCTGACATAAGCCCTTATTAGTTACCTTATTCAGGACAATCTTAAACAATAATCAAGAAGGAATATCCCACATATGCGAACTACTGTGCTTCCTCAAGTCTAAGGATTTATGTATATAAAATCAGGTTGTTTCTTCGACAAAAGATTCACTTGATGATGTCGATCCATAAAGTGATATTCTTATGGCGGGGAAATCTAATATTCATCTTATGAATATCATGTGAGTTTGGTGGACTCATCCTTAATATCTCCAATATCACCAATCACTCATAATTGTCTTAGTTTAACAATATTCCCATATTGTTAATCGACAACGGATTAATTTAGAATATACACTATTATTCATGGGATTTAGAACATACGAAACAAATTATGACACAATTTAAATATATATAATATGATATATATATATATAGTAAATATATATATATATATATATAAATGAATATAATATATATATATATATATTAAAATAAGAACAAAAATACCAAGTAACATTAACATAAAATAAGTTTTCAAAAAAACATCCCTTATCCAAATACTAAACACAGATCTACATGAAACTACTAGCTAAACGAAGTCCCATGCTCCTAGCATGTTGAGTAAGCTTTACTTTAGATAAAGCCTTCGTAAAAGGATCAGCCAGATTGTCATCTGTGTGAACTTTAAGGAACCTTATTTCGCCTAGTGCAATACTCTCGCGAACATAATGATATCTCTTATGGTAGTGTCTGGCGCCTCTCTGAACTCCTGTTTCATTGGCAAAATGAAGTGCGGCTAAATTATCGCAAAACTTCTTAATAGGCTCGTTTATTGTTGGTACTATACCAAGCCCTGAAATAAACTTCCTAATCCAAACAGCTTCCATCGCAGCTTCCGAAGCAGCTATGTATTCAGCTTCTGTAGCAGACATTGTAGTAGTACTTTGCTTGGAGCTTTTCCAGTCCACTGCGCCTCAATACAAAATGAAGACATATCCTGTCTGAGATTTTGTATCATCTCCATCGGTCTCAAATCCAACATCGCAATAGCAATCAACTCGAAGTTCAGCTTTTAGATTTCCACCATAAACCAAGAACATATCTTTAGTATTTCTTAAATACTTAAGAATATTTTTCACATAAGTCCAGTGAAGTTCACCAATATTCTGCTAAAACTGGCTTGTTATATTTTGCGCGAACGCAACATCAGGTCTAGTGCATCTCACTGCATATATAATGGATCCCACAGCCAAAGCATAAGGTACATTTTGTATACGATTAACCTCTTTAGGTGTTGAAGCACCTTGTGTTTTGTTTAAGTCAAGTCTTTCTTGCATGGGGATATGACCACGTTTGGAATTATCCATCTTATATCTCTTTAAGATCTTATCCATGTAAGCATTTTGACCAAGTCCAATCAATCGCTTTGACCTATCTCTGTAGATTTTGATTCCAAAAACAAATGCTGCTTCCCCTAAATCTTTTATAGCAAACACTTTCCAAGATAATATTTTACACTTTGTAAGCTTGGAATGTGATTTCCCATGATGATTATGTCATCAACATACAAGATAAGGAATGTAACATTACTCCCACTAGCTTTTTGATATACACATGGCTCATCAAGATTTTGATCAAAACCAAACTTTTTGATTTCCTCATCAAATCTTTTATTCTAGCTTCTTGATGCTTGCTTAAGACCATAAATGGATCTTTGAAGCTTGCATACTTTTTTGGGATGATTAGGATCAACAAAACCTTTAGGTTGTACCATATAAATGTCTTCATCAAGATAACCATTTAAGAAGGCAGTTTTTAAATCCATTTGTCATATCTCATAATCATAGAACGCCGCTATAGATATGAGAATCTTAATAGCTCTAATGGCAGGGACGGGTGAGAACGTTTCTTCATAATTAACCCCGTAGATTTGAGTATAACCCTTTGCTATAAGATGAGCTTTATAGGTGTGTACAATATCATCCATGTCAGTCTTTTTCTTTAAAATCCACTTACTCCCAATAGTCTTATAATTAGGAGGAAGATCGACCAAGACCCATACCATATTGTCCATCATGGATTGTATTTCTGCATTCATAGCATCGATCCACTTATTAGATTCTGAATCTAACATTGCAGCTTTATAGCTAGTGGGTTCATTAAGATCCCCTAGACTATGTTCCTCCGCCTCTACATTTAGACATAAGCGATTTGGAACTCGACGTGACCTTTCGGACCTACGAATCGGAATCTCTTCCTCTTGAGGTGGTGCGAAACCTTCAACCTCCATAGGAATTTCGCTAGTGATTTCAGAAGGTGATGTATCTTCATCTTGAATTTCTTCAAGATCTATGACCCTCCCACTAACTTCTTGAGTTATTAGATTTTTTTCAAAGAACTTAGCATACCTCGCAACAACTATTTTGTTTTCAGATGGGAAGTAAAAATAGTAACCCATTGTTTCCTTTGGGTATCCTATGAAGATACATTTAACAGATCTTTGTTGGAGTTTTTCAGGCGTATCCCGCTTCACAAGCGCCTCTGACCTTTAAGTAAGACAAGTTTAGAACTTTTCCATACCATAATTCATATGGAGTCTTATCAACCTTCTTGGTTGGAACCATATTGAGAATGCGTGTTGCAGACTCTAGAGCATAATCCCAAAAGGATAACGGCAGAGTTGTAAGATTCATCATAGATCGAACCATGTCTAACAAAGTACGATTTCTCCTTTCAGACACGCCATTGTGTTGTGGTGTGTATGGAGGAGTAAGCTGTTGGACAATTCCACAAGCTTTAAGATAATCTTTAAACTCTTGGCTTATGTATTCGCCACCTCGATCTGATCGAAGAGCCTTGATTGTCTTCCCGAGTTGATTTTCCACTTCATTCTTAAACACCTTGAATGTTTCAAAGACTTCATGTTTATGTTTAAGAAGATAAACATAACCATAACGACTATAATCATCCGTGAATGTAATGAAGTAGCTAGCACCTTGTCTTGACACATGTCTAAGTGGACCACACACATCAGTATGTATTATTCCAAGAAGATCAGTCGCCCTTTCGGGACGATGTGGAAACGATTTCCTTGTCATCTTGCCCGATAAACAAGATACGCATTGATTAAATGACTCATCATCTGTTGATTTTAAAAGCCCTTCTTGTTGCAGCTTTTCAATACATTTCTTACTTATATGAGCAAGACGGCTGTGCCATAGATAAGTAGAGTCCAAATTAAGTTTAGCTCTTTTAGTGCTAACATTATAAATAGAATTGTCATTTGGTACAAGATCATGCATATCAATTTCATAAATACCATTACTGGGAATAGCATTAAAATAATGAACATTATTCTTAGAAACTAAAATTCCAAAATCCGTAAAACACTGGACAAATCCATTTTCTACCAAACGGTGAACTGAAACAACACCTCTAGTTATAGAAGGTGCATAATGACAATTGTCTAAACAAATTACTAAGCTATTAGGTAAAATTAAGTCAAAACTTCCAATAGCCTCCACTTGTGCACGAACTCCATTGCCCACGTACAAGTAGAGGTCACATTGTTTTAGCTTTCTTGCTCCTCTAAGACCATGTTTAGTGATACAAATGTGAGTACTACATCCAGTGTCATACACCCAGGATCTATTAGAAAAAGAAAATAATTATATTGTGAAGATACCTGAAGAACTGGCAGTGCCAACTTGCTTCTTACTCTTCATCAACTCAGCAAGGTAAACAGGACAATTCCTTTTCCAATGACCCACCTCTTTGCAGTGGTGGCAGGCGTCATTCTTTGCCAGGTGCTCTTTAGCATTAGGTTTAGGGTTCTTAGGCTTAGGGATATAACTTTTATCTTTTCTCTTGCCTTTCCCTTTACCCTTGCCTTTAGCATTCTGTGATTTCTTATTGGCCTTCTGGATTCTACCACATTGAATCGCCATAACTTGTGGTGTTGCAGCATTTTTAGGTAAACCCTTCTCATACTCAATAAGCAGAGCATGTAGTTCACCAATTGTCTTCCCCATGTTATGTATATTGTAATTTCTCACAAAACCAACAAAATCACTAGTGAGACTGACAATCAACTTATTTAGGGTTAATTATATCAAATATATAGTATAGTATTACCAAAAGTATCGGTCTCTCGCTTCGTTATCCACAAAGTTCAAAACTGGACCCGGGTCGTTTTCCCCCCGACGAGGCGTGAAATTGACGGTTACGTTAGTGGTTTGACTCTTGGATGCTTGAATAATCAAAGATTAGATTGGTTATCTAAATCCTATGGGAAATTATGAAAATTAAACTAAGGTATGCTTAAAACTACAGGAAAATCATAAAAAGGCATTGGAATAACTTATGAAACTACGAGAAACAATTAAAAGCATGGGAAGTAAATCCTAAATCTACGGGGAGCATAAATAAAGGTAAGATATACTAATAAACGAAAGGAATTAACAAACAGAAGCACGAATACGAATAACGGGAATTTAAAAACGCAACGAATAAAGTAGATTATCAAATTTTAATCCTACATATGCAAATTTAAACTTAAAATATTAAGCTAGTTTACTAGACCCTTAAGCTCCATGCCTCGTGAGTTGACCGGTACCAAAAACACACAACATATATTAACTGTTAACAAAAACCATTTATAATACAAGTGTAAATTTGCAATTCCTACGCCAGCCCAAGTCAAACAAATCCCACTCTAAACTAAAGATAAGTGCAAGCCCAAAACCAATTCTATAGTCTAATAGATCAAATAAAGACATAGGCCCAATCACAAACCCAATTGACTAAGTATACATGTGAACATTTAGCACAAAGATACACAATAATAAGCACTAGAAAGGCTAAACGAATTAGCCAAGAAAATACAATAGGCTGTCACACGAATAGGCAATACACGAATAAGCTAAATAAGCAACCGAAAGCTTATTAGCACATTTCTTAACCAAATAAGCAAACGAAAAGATAGAAAAGAAAATGACATAAGCCGAAGCTTATTTGTGGTAGTGTAGGCTTAAATCCAAGACTAAAAGCTGAAACAGAAACAATAAGCACCTATAGCTTATTCATTCCGAAAAAAAACAAAATAAGAAAAGATGAAAGACAGCCAAACAAGCCGAAGTAATAAGCTCTCGAAAACTAGGGAAACTCAAGACTTAATTAATAAGCCGAGGTAATGAGCACTCATGGCTTCCCTTTTTGCCATTCGAATCGAGCTCTAGAAATACGTTAACAAAGAAAATAAATAAATAATGAAAGAAAAAAAACTATAAGCTAACCAAATAGCACTTTGTATCCAAGCTCAAACATGTTTCATTCTAATTAACTTAATAAGCAAAATAAGCTGTTACAAATAATCTAAATAAGCTGACTAAGTTACAAATAAGCTGGAAAAGAAATTAAACATAAGCTAATTTAAGTGGCTACCCTAAAGAAAACTAAGAAACTAACTACTGCTCCATGAGTTGTTGCGTCCATATTATATAGCACAAGAGTTGTTGAGGGCAAGGATGTCTTTTCAGGCCTTCAAAAATATCTTCAATGCAAAATAAAGGGGCAGTTTGGTAAATTTCCATGTGGGGAGTGGAGCACGAAATTTCTTAGAAGGTGCCATCTTTCGGCCTTGAGTGATTAACCTTGTACTGCCTAGGATTCAAAATCTATCAATCATAAATGGCCATGTGTCATTGGTTTTGCGTAGAGTAAACGCCATCCACAAGTGTTAATACAAAATTCCTAGTACAATCATTTACATCCGTTGATCTTTACTTGCAATATGAATTGAAAGTAAATACTTTTTGCCATGCCATGTGTCAATACTTTACTCGTCCTTTCTCCATGTAGTGCGCCATCACATGGCAATTTGTTGATTTAATTCACGTGACATAACTTTTGGTTTCTTCTTCTCAGTTGAAAACACAACTTGATATCTACAACTTAAGTCATGTGGGCTTTTGGGTTAATTTGGGCCAAATTGTGATCTTTCTCCAAAATGGGTCGAGTCTTCCAAGTCTTGGGCCAAGCCTTTCATTATAGTATATTTGACCAGGCGATGCACTAGCAAATCTTGGGCCGAGGATTAATCTTGGACTTTAATAAATATGGGTCGGTCCGACCCATATAAATGGTGTCGGGCTGGCCCAATAAGAGATGAAGGCACCGATGGACTCGTTTTCTCGCACTCTTTTCATTCCCGTGCTCGGTTTTGTCCGGTTTGGCTTCATTTTTGTCCTTTAGTGAATATCTGATACCTGCACAGTACAAACATAAAAACAAGCATATATATGGCATTTTATGTGCGTTTTTGGTTGTTTATAGTCGATTTATTAGGTAAAAGGTATGTGTAATTACACAGATACCAGAGGCCATTAAGGATCAAGCCAACACTAAGATCTTGTGGGAGCACATAACCAAGACGTTCCGGCTGCTCAACATATCCCTTCATCTTAGGTATATATTGGCTAACTGATTTTCCCTCCTCTTGTTTGCAAGCAAGGAAAGTTTGGATTAGATTAAACCTCTCCACTCCAGCTTGTTTCTCAAACATAGATTTAAGCTCCTAAAGCATCTCATAAAGTGAAG